>OU015494.1:199973490-200130990 GCA_907164885.2 Dolomedes plantarius
TCATTGCACTAAAATATTCACAATGATAGACTCATTATGTCAATACAAACAAATTTGGTACGTTGTGTACCACTCATTCACTGTGTACATTTCGTTTAACGTCAAGGTGTGTTTTTGTGTTTGCGTAGTTTTTTGCACAATTGTGCTAAGTTAGGGTCAGAGGAGTGCAGGTTCACATGAATTCCCACAGTCTTAACCAAAACTGAAAATCTCTAAAAGGACATTTAGAGTGCAAAAATTATTTGGTGCGGATAGTGCACGAGCCTAAAACTGTAGGTTGGGTAGGGCTCAAAAGAGTTCAGTAGCCTCTCACTGACTCCAGAGAAAAAGGAAAAGGTTTTAATACCCAAGCCAACCAAGAGGAAAAAGGTAATCCGTTCACTCATGAATTCCAATGGGGAAAACACGAGTCAACAGAAACCTGAATGAAAGGGGGGGGGGGGGCAAGGAGTGGCCACCCATGGTCTGTCTTTAGTCATTATTTTGTTTAAGTATTAGATTGATTTCAGCACCTTAAGTGACTGACATGTAGAAGAATTGTAAACAGTTAATAGGCAATTGGGAAGACTTCCAAATAAATGTAAGAGTTGGGTCGATAGGACAGAGCTTCAAGAAAGAGGGAAATTACAAAAGGTAAAAGAATTAGCATTGTCACATTCGGTTGTTGACTCAGGAGATCCAGAGAATCACATACAATAGTTTTTTAGTAGAGAGTTTAATCAAGACAGGTTTATTTTTTATTTATTTTTTTAGACAACACACAAAGTTATAATCACCTAAAGGTGAAGTCAAGGGTGTTAGGCACCAAAGAAATAAAATTTAAAAAAATGGATCTCTGAGTTTTGAAATTTTGTCATATTTGGGAAAATGCAAAAAACAGTTCAGCATATTAAACAAACCAAAACATTGTAAAAATGGTAATAAATATTTCAAAATAATCCAGAAAATGTAGGTTTAGACAAAGTTCTTTCAATAGTTAATTAAATTTCAATTCAAAACACACAATTGTTAAAAACCAATAAAAATCAGTACAAATCACATTATAGTTCTAATTTCACATTATTACTAATTTTAATTTTCATAATTTTATTTTATCATTAACATTAAAAAATTTTACCATTTCAATTTTACTTGTAATTAGTACTAAAATCTTCTCTTATTCCCCCCCCCCTCCCCAAGAAATGCTTCATGAAAACATAATTATTTTAATTCAAACTCATTTTGTGGATGAAAGTGTCTTAATCGGGTTGAGTACACAATTTCACTATTTTTTCAGTGTATTGGTTTGGTCTATCAATCTGAAAATTAACATTAGAAAGTTGACTTAAAATCTTATAGGGGCCTGAATAAGGTGGATCTAGTTTTCTTGAATTTGGGTATTTAAATTCCTCGTACATTACTAAGTCTCCAATTTTAAAATTTGATTGTACAAAATGTCTATCATATCTCTGTTTATTTATTTTATGGTGCTGAACAGTCCTTTGTACTGCAATCTTTCTTGCTTCTTCGACTGGTGGATAATTTAATGAAGTTGTTTTAGGCAATGGTGAGTCGTATGGTTAAATTCCAAATAAAAGATAGTTTGGTGAGAATCCAGTCACAGAGTGGGGTTGGTTATTATATTCAGAAGTTACTTGCTCTAAAATTTTTGTCCATGGAATTTTTTTCCAAGACGTATTTACTTTACATCTTAATTTTGCTACTATAGTTTGATTACATCTTTCATTTTTCCCATTGCGTTGAGGTCTATGGGCAGAAGTTAATAATTGCTTTATATTGTGATGCTTCAAAAATTTCTTAAATCTTGAGGAAGTGAATGCAGCATTTCTGTCACTAAGTATTTGGTTAGGAACTTTAATACTGAAAAATTTGTTTTAAACAATTTGTATATGTCTCACTTGTTACACTCTTGGAAGGAAAAGTCCAAATATATCTAGTCGCATGATCAATTGCAAGATGAAGATATTTTTTCGCCGAATTATAATAGTTAAAACCTCCAACAGTATCAACTGAAATTAGGTCAAACGGTTCATGGGCAACTGGTACCTGCTCCATCAGTCCAAATTTTTTCTGAGTTGATTTCTTGTTTTCCTGACATGTCTCACAACAACGAACAAAATTTGAAATATCTATAATTATACCTTCAAAAAATAGTAAATACGGGAAATTAGCTGTAACATTTTCTTCACACCTGGATGTCCAAATTTTTCATGTGCTGAGGTTATTAATTTTAATCTTAATGATGGCGGAACGACAATTTTGACTAAATTTTTCTTCTTCACTGTTAAAACTTCATTATATTTCTTATACTTTACATTATTTACATTATCATTTAATTGTCCTTGAATAATTTCATCTTTACTTAGAAAATAACAATATTGGGACACAAAGTGACTTATAGGATTTCTTGATAGCATGTCAGCTTTATAATTGCATTTACCTTTAATGTGTATTACCTCATAATCATACATGGAGAGTTTTAAAACAGTCGTCCAGTTAAATTTTAACGTTTCTGAGCCATTGCAAGGCTGAGTGATCCGAATGAATTGTGAATTTTTTTCCATGCAAATAACAGTGGTATTTATCAATGGCATCTATTATTTCTAAACATTCAAGTTCTGTAATGGCATAGTTTCTTTCGTGTTTCTTTAATTGTCTGGAATGAAAAGCGATTGGGTGTAGTTGACCCTCAGGGTGTTTTTGTTTTAATACAGCAGCAACTGCTTCTTGACTGGCAACAACAAATAAGTGGCAAGGATAATTCGGGTTAAATAAAGTTAAAATTGGTTTAGAAATTAATTCGTCTTTAAGTCTCTGATATGAATTTTGACATTCTTGGGACCAATCCCATTTTACATCTTTTTTGAGCAATTTATTTAGTGGAAGTCTTAATTTAGCATAATCTTGTATAAATTTTTGATAAACATTGATTGAGCCTAAAAATCTTTGCAATTCCTTTACATTTCTTGGTGGTATTAACTTTCTAATTGTTTCAATGTTTACATTATGGGGTGAGTACTTTCCTTGTGTAATTTCATATCCCAAGAATTTTATCTCCTTTTTTGAAAATTGGCATTTAGCTTTGTTTAATTTAAAGTTTTCCTGTTGATAAATTTTAAAAATTTCCTCCAAATGTTTTATGTGTTCATTGAAAGTTTTTGAAAAAATTATGATATGATCGAAATAGTTCAAGGCATATTTTATTTGATATTTATTTAGAATTTGTCTTATGGCCCTCTGGAATACACTAGGTGCCTTTTTCCATCCAAATGGTAATCTCATCCACTCATAAAGTCCAAAATTTGTTGTGAATGCTAATTTTTCAGTGTCACGTTCGTGTATTTCATTATGCCATTAGCCTGAAGTTAAGTCTAATGTTGAGAAATAATTTGCAAGAGCTAGTTGATGTAATAAGTCATCAATTCGTGGTATGGATTCTGAATCAGTTTTTGTTATGATATTCATTTTTCTGTAACCAATACATAATCTGGTTTTCCCTTCACCTTTCTTATTTGCTAAAGTTACTGGAGAACTAAATGGAGAATCTGAGGGCTTAATAAAACTTGCATTTAAAAGTTCATCAATTTGTCTTTTAAGTTCTGCATTTTCTGTCTGGGATGCACGATATGGTCTTTGCGCTACTGGTAATTCTGAAGTTAAATGTATTTTGGGGGGTTCTAATCTAATTTTTCCAACATCGTATTTATTTTTTGAAAAGATGTGTCCGAAACTTACTAAAATTTTGTCTAATTGGGTCCAGTCCTCAGGTATTTGTTCTGGTGCTTTACAATCCAAAACATCACCGGGCTCTTTGAACATAGTATTCATGTAGCATCGAGGATACCTGATGTCTCCTTATAATTTTGAACATTTCAATCAACATTTTTTACATTGTTAGAATTCTCATTTTTTACATTAGATTGTCTCATATTTTGGTTCATGTCATAATTCAGGGTTTCACATTTATTTGCAAAAACAGTTCTCATATTTTGGTTCACACAATTTCTATCAACAATTCTATTATTATGCTCAAGAGAGTGATCATGTCTTAAATTATATTTCTTATCAAACTTTCTACCATTACGAAAATTTCTACCATTATAAACCTTTCTATCATTATAAACCTTTCTATCATTATAAACATTTCCATTGAACTTTCTAAATTTACACATATTATTATTATTATTATAACATCTTTTTCCAAAATGCAGATTTTCACCACAATTTTTAAATTTTTTTCTTTGAACATGAAAAGCATAAGGATTGAAAAATTTATAATCATCACATATTTTTATCTCATTACCAAATTGAAACACTTTTAATTTTCTGAAATCAATATCTAACTTAAATAATTGAATATGCTTTAAACTTAACAACAAATATGGTAATTCACTTTCTACAATTAAAATTTCAACTTTTCTTTTCACACTTCCTATTTTTACTTGAGTTTCTATTAAATCTTTTACAATCACATTTCCTTCATTTTGTTTTAATATTACATTATTCTCTTTTAATTTAAAGTTTTTAAGATTTTTTTCATTTTAGTTGACATCAAAGTCACTGTGGACCCTGTGTCCAATAGGCATAGAATCTGTGAATCACTCACCTGAGCTAGAATCAGGAGTCATCTCGGCCCATCTGCTTGGGTTATTTGTTCTTTGAAAGTTGTTGTGGAAGCTTCGTCGGTTTGATTGCCGTTGATCACTGCCGTTGATCACTGAAGTTCCTTTCCTCGGGAAAATTGTTTCTTCTTTCATAATATTCTTGTCGCTGGTGAAATCGTCGTGGATTGTTATAATGCAAGTTTCGTCTGTCGTCTCCATGATTAAACTGTCCTTGATTTGTAGGCTGATTACTAAAATCTCTCGCAGATGAATTGAAGTGCTGGTTACGTTGCTCACTGCTTTTCGTCGTCGATTTCGGTAGCTAAATTTTCTTTGCTTTGGACAACCATTCAAGGGGGTCTTTGATGTCTTGCAGGGATAAAAGAGTTCTCATCTGGCGAGGCGAGTCTATTGTGAGGATGTCAACCAATTCTTCCTCATCTTTTTAGAGGGAACGTCCAATCTCCAATTTTTTCCCTATAATACTCAAAGAGATCACCGTCATCTTTTAATTTTAACTCTCTAAATTCTGTTATCAATTGTTCCCTACTTCGTGAAAATACTGTCAACAAATGCTGTTTTATTTCGTTATAATCTTCCCTGTACAACTGAGTCGAAATTTTCAATTCCTGCACCTCATCACTCACGAAATTGAGTAAGTTTTCCTTTTCCATTTGTGACCTAATCCCAGAGCTCGGCTTTTTTCATCAAACAGACTTAGCCGTGGGAGAATTCTTAATTTTTGTGCTATCGAATGTGGGAATTTTTAATTTTACATCAGTGTTTTTTTCCATACATTTTTCGCTCCATACATTTTCAGTTTGCGTACTGCCGGCATCTAGTTTCTTCACATTTTCTTCTGTTTCATTCTCATGTTTACTAGTTCCTTTTCCTTCACGAGCTTCAGTTTGGTCCAACATACTATCATTGAGATGTAATTCCTGTTTTAAGTCCTGTTCTGTTGTATTCGTTGCCATCGTTGAATGTTATTTGTTTTTTAATTTTTAAATGAAATCACTTGATCTAAACGTATCACCCCTAAACAAAATTTCCGTGCCTGTGTGCTATCCAAAGTGCGGTGAGCTTGACATTGGTTCCCTGGAAAGTTCAGTTCTTGGCGACTCGTGACGGGCTTCGTTTCACGTCCGTTATATTAAATGATGTTGCAGTTCGTGGCATCGAAGTCATGAATATCCTTGAGTTATTTAGCAGTATAGTGGAAGGCAGTCTGAACTCAGGAAGTACACATTAGTCCAATTTAATCATGTTTGCTTCTTCATCTACTAGCAACCACTGATCTAAAGTAGCGCATATCTTAGCGCTCACCATTTTACAAAACCCGCGGACCCAACTAGCGTGCGTCTGCTATCATCGAATTAATCCCCTCAGTCTGCTGCTTGCCTATTGTCTCGAAAGCTTCCAATACAACTGCGCATGCCCTCGTTAAGTCTGCACCGAAGATAAGGCTGGGGCAGGACAGAATTTGATACTAAATTTAGATTCTCCCTATGGTTCTTCCAACCCAGTGAATTAAGTTCAATTCTAAAAACGGGGATTCCCCGGTGTCACCCATAGCGTCCCGAAATACAACAAATAGTGATCTTTAACGTTAGAAATTAGATTATTCTGAAGCCCCCCTGTAAATTATCTCACTTATTCCACTTTACCTAATTAATTCTGAACATTAATTAGGTAATATATATATATATATATATATATATATATATATATATATACAGTTGGTTCTCTGTTTAACGACTTTCAAGGGACCGTGAAAAATCGTCCTTAAGTAGAGATCGTCCTTAAACAGAATTTGTGAAAAAATAACATTTCCCTTCACACTTTACAGGTTTAGGACTGTCAATATATTTCTTAATATATTGGCGTGTTTAAAAATGTTATTTTTATTATCATTATTTTATTCACAAAAAGTTATTTTAAATTACATTGAAAAAAATAGAGTACAGACAATTCAATAAATTACGTTTTAAATAATTCAAAAAGTGTTGATTGCTTCATTTGCCTTGTTTTCGTTATTCTCTTTTCCAGATTTTCTAAAATGTTAAATGAGTCACCTTCCATTTTCGATGTAATATAGCGTCGGAGAACATCTAGAGCAGAAATTGCATCTGTGTAAGACGGTGGCAGTGTCTCGTTTTCCGTGTCTTCAACTTCACCTTCTTCGTCTGACACTGTGTTTTCGTTTACAGTATCTTCATAAATTTGTTCTACATTTCTGCAATCTGTTGCTAAAACACATTCATCACAATTGTAGAAATCTTGAATTGAAACATCCTCATCTTCAACAAGACTTCTCCATTCTTCAGGGGTAATGTCATCTTCGTTGATTTCTACATCCGTACTTTGCAGTTCCATTACAAGTTCTTTGTGAATTCCAGCAACGCGAAAGCAGTTTTTTATTGTGGATGAAGAAACTTCTTTCCATGCTGATGTTATCACGTGCATTGCTTCCAAGATTGTAAATTTTCTCATTTTTATACTGTCAGCCGAATTGTTTATTAATTTCCTAATTAAAGACATTCTGTAGCATGCTTTCACACTGCGAATGATACCCAGATCTAATGGCTGGAACTTGCTAGTGCAATTAGCTGGTAAGAAATGGATAGTCAAATTTGTAAGTCCAGGGATATTTGGAGTATGTGCAGTGCATCGGTAGATTAAAAGTAAAACTTTTCTCTTTTCTTGATGCAGTTTTGCATCAAATTTTCTAATCCAGTCAATAAAAATTTGTGATGTCATCCACGCTTTATTTTTATTGCGGTACTCACAAGGTTTCCTGGTGATATTCTTAAAACACCATGGTTGCTTTGATTTGCCTATAACTAGTGGTGGAAATTTCTCAGATCCATCCGAATTAGTGCACAGTAAAACAGTCAATCGTTCCTTACTGTGTTTTCCACCAAAACACTTTTCGCCCATATACGTTAAGGTTTTATTAGGCCCATATTGTATAATAGGCCCGTCTCATCTGCATTGAATATGTTCTTCTCATCATATCCATCTAATATCCCCTTCAGCACTATTTTCCATTCATCCACTATTTTTTCATCTACGGAGCCACTTTCGCCAGATATGCTTTTAAATACAAGCCCGTATCTTTCTTTGAACTTTGTTAGCCAACCAGCCGAAGCCTGAAAATTTTGCATTCCAAACTTTTCTGCCAGAATAATAGCATTTTCTTTAAATATCACACCGGAAATTGGAATGTTAGATGCTCTTGCTTGATGAAACCATTGCAGGACTGCCTTCTCAAACTCTTCTGATCGGCTACATTCAATTTTCTGCCGTTTGGATTTGGATCTCAAACCAAATTTTTGTGCTGCTTCAAGAATTTTCTCTTTGCTTGCTAAAATGCCTTTGAGAGTAGACTCGGGTAGCTGAAATTGTCTTGCGAATTGGACTTTTGTTATTCCAACACTTTTTTCCCAGTTTTCAATAATTTTCACTTTTTCGTGTAGCGTAAGATGCTTTCGCTTTGATGCCATTTTGCTCTGCTCACCTCGTATTCGTACTGGAATGAGCTCCTACACACAACAATGAATTCTCTAAACATGAACACGTGCTTCCCAGAAGGAGTGAGAGAGGGGTGCTTTTGGACAGTTCGTAAATCACATGACAACATGGTAGGTACAATAGAGTGATTCCACACCCGCACTAAGAAATTCGATCCACCAGGGAAGAATGTTCGATTTTCCGGGAAACAGTAATCGGCCCCCTCCCCCGGTTTTTTCCACTGCAACAAGTCTATGATTGCAACAAACATAAAGAAAATTCCGGGTCTGTTATTGAAACCAAACTCCCCCACAGAAAGTAACCCTCCTGTAAATAAAATGCTGAAGAAAAAGTTTATCATGTAAGAAAAATTCGCCGTTAAATAGAAACAAAATCGTCTTAAAATAGAATTTTTTTACTTCGGAGGGACCGGGACCGGGAAATATCGTCTTTAAATAGAGATCGTCGTTAAGTAGAGCGTCGTTAAACAGAGAACCAACTGTATATATATATATATATACAGTATGCCCACTAATGTCCCTTGCCACCTTCTTAACATCGGAACGGTTGCTGCTAAATTCATAAATGTGGTGTCTAGGTATAGTAAAGTAGCCATACGCTACTGAATGAAACCGCGTACGGCACCACCTGGTGGAAAACTGCGGAATTAGCATTCCTATCTCGAAAAATGGAACGAGATAGGGAAAAAAGTGATTTACAAAGTTGTAGAACATCATTGATTTAGAAAGAAAAGATACCCTGTGAACATTAATGCGAAGAATAGAACGGTTAAAACGCGCATTTGAGTTTTCATGATTTCCTACACTGTCACGTCACAAAACTTTAACGGAAGGAGAAACGATTATTTTTGCACGACACCGCAATGTGCACAGTGGTATATCGCTTGTTATCCTCAATCAAAAGCACCGCGGTTCAAACCCCGACGGTTGCATCCTTGTACTGATTGTCTTTATAAATAGAGTAGACAATATGTAGATTTTGTAAAATAGTGTCGCATCAACTCAACGCAACTTGCGCTTGGTGTTCGAAATTTTTGCAGTATGCAAATAGGTAAGAAAAGTTACGCCTGTTCACCTGAGACAGCTATAAAAGAGACATCTTCTTGGGGTTGTAGTATGTTGATGTTCATGGTCATGGCTGAGTATTCCAAAGCTGAGTATTGTGAGATGGTTTTACTGTACGGTGAATGTGGAACGCAAGGAACAATCAGCAGCAAGGTTGTACCGGCAACGTTTCCCTGCAGGTCCGCATCCTTCTCATCAAACCATCCTAACTGTTGTAAAACGTTTAACGGAGACAGGCTGCGTTACTAGTGACCTCGATCTGGCAGACAAGCTAAGGTCGGACGGCAAGTTCAATCGGATGAGGTATTAGCATACGCCCTCGCATATCCGAAATGCAGCACAAGAGAGATCAGTCAACACTGTGGCCTCTCCAAAAGTCAGGTTTGGAAAATCCTAAGTGAATTAGGCGCTTATCCAAACCGAACAACGCCTCAACAGGTTTTAGTGGACGGGTATTTCGAGCGACGCTATGAATGGTGCAACTTCGTCATGAATCAGATACGGGTCCAGCCAACATTCTTTACAGATATAGTGTGGACGGATGAGGCATGCTTTTCACGGAATGGCATGTACAATAGGCAAAGCACCCATTACTGGGGACTGGAAAATCCTAGATGTTTTACCGCCGTTCGACATCAAATGTGGTATGCTATTAACGTTTGGTGTGCAATTTACAATAAGAAGCTGATCGGCCCAATATTTTACAATGGCACGTTAATGGGTGCACGATATTTACAATTGCTACAGAACGTAATACCCAATTTTGTGGAGAACTTGCAATTTTTGATGCAATTTTGATGCAAATTTTTGATTACCGCGCGTGTGGGTCACTTGATGACGTATTGACCGGTTTGCAGGCATTCGGAGAGTGCAGACAGTGAGTGTTGGACGTTCCATTTAAACAGGTCGGATAATTGGAAAGCTGGAGGAAGGGTGAAAAATTATAGATTTTGGAATTCCACATCACCCAAACTATTGTTTCTAGGATTTGGGCAGCGTTTCAAACAAGGAGACAATGTTCGTTCTCGCAGTACAACGGCCGAAGACGATAGGTACTTCGTTCTAACAGTAAAAAGGAACCAACGCAGTACAGCTGGTCGATTGGCAAGTCAATTCTATGCCGCCACAGGAACTCAGATATCCCGGAAAAATGTTGCAAGGTGTTTGCGACAGGCAGGACTGTATACCCGAAGACCTGTTGTGTGTGTCCCACTTGCGAGAATTCATAATAGCGCCCGTTTACAATGATGCTGTCTGCATCGCCATCGAACTGAGGACGACTGAGCCAATGTCTCCTTCATAGATGAGAGCCTTTCTTCTGATAGTAGACGGCAACTGATATGGTGTGAATTTGGCAGTGCATTTCGTCCAGAAAATATCTAGAAATGGAACCGATATGGAACATGTAGAGCCATGGTATTGGCAGGCATCATGGTCAATGGCCGCACACCACTGTATGTGCTTGAAACAGGGACCATGACCACTGCACAGTACATTGCTAAAGTTCTACTGCATCATGTTCACCTTTCCATGCTGCTGTTGGCGATAACTTTCTGTTCATGGGTGATAACGTGCCCTGTCATCGCGTCAACGTTGTTCAGGACTGTCTGGATAATGAGAGTATTCATCGTATCATGTGGCCAGCACGTTCACCTGATCTTCATCCGATAGAAAATGTATGGGATACCTTGGGGCAACGTCTTGCTGCTCGCTCATATCCTCCGATAAACAAACCGTCCCTCATCCGTACAGTGAAATTGGAGTGGGACAAGTTGCCTCAAAACCTCATGGATCACGCAATTCAAAGCATGCCATGAGGTGTGGGAAGTTGCATTGCACTGCATGGTGAACGTATCCCTTACTGACATGTCTCTCCGGATTGCCTGTCGTGAGTAATCTGCCTTCTTTGAATTGTTCTGTTTCCGGGCCAATGCGTACCTTTCGCTGATACGACCTGTTTCAACACTTTCTGTAGTTTTTTTCGCAATAAATCTTACGTTATATCATGTCTCACATCCTGTCTTTACCTATTTATCCCATTTGACATGAAACCGCACCTGCGATTTTTTTAAACATGGACATTTGTTCACCGTTCTTAGGTTTTGTCCACCAGTGTATATACAACCTTTGTCCAGAAAGTTCGGTGAATGACTCACGGTCGTAAGAGTTTGCAACCGGCGCATACCATGCCGGGCAGGTGAAGACTGGTCTGAACCAGTTCCTGAGCGGCGGCGCGAGTTAGCTTACCTTGTGGAAACAGTTCATTGAAGAGTGAAGGTGTTGTGCGCTCGGTCGAAATTCAAAATGGATCAGCGAACGAATATGCTGCTCTGTTTCAAACTTGGAAAATCAGTGAAAGAGACTCATGAAATGCTGCTAAAAGTTTACGAAGAACGTGCTGTCACCTTGAAGTGCGTGTATGAATGGTTTAAACGCTTCCTAGAAGGGCGGGACACCATTGAAGACCCCCCCCCCCCCGATGTGGTCGGCCTGAAACTGCCCGCACCCCAAACAACGTACAGAAAGTGAAGGAATTGTTGGTCAAGGATCGTCGTGTGACAGTGCGAATGATAGCGCAGGAAGGGGGAATTGATTTGGAGATGGTCCACCTCATACTGACACAGGATTTGGATAAACGCAAGCTTTGCTCCTGACTTGTGCCTCATACTTTGACGCCGGAGCAAATGCAAATTCGGCTTGACACCTGTGGAGACTTCATCGACCTGACGGATCGAAACCCAAATTTCCTGAAAACCATTGTCACGGGTGACGAGACCTGGTGCCTGAAGTACAACCCTGATGGCAAGCGTCAGAGTATTGAGTGGCGGGGTTCAGGGTCGCCGAAAAGAAAGAAGGTGCGAAGTGAGAAATCCCGCATCAAGACAATGCTCGTGGTGTTCTTCGACTCTGAGGGTCTCATCCATAAAGAATTCCTCACTGAGGGCACCACGTTAAATAACGTCTGCTGCAACGGATCAATCGGGTACGCCCCTAGTACACCAAGCAAGGCAACTGGACCCTGCTTCACAACAATGCCCGGCCAAATACTGCCTTTCTGGTGCAGCAGTTCCTGGCCAACAGGCAAGATGTCTCCCTGAATCACCCACCCTACTGTCCAGACTTGTCTTCCCCGGACTTTTTCTTGTTAACCAAATTGAAACCAGCCCTGAAGTACCACAAGTTTTTGGACATTTCGGACATCCAACGTAATGCTACGACCCAGCTGAAGGTCATCCCTAAAGACGACTACGCCAGGAGTTTACAAGACTTGTACAGCCGTTCCCAGATGTACATTACCCAGATGTGCATTAGGTATAACATTAAACTCCTGATCATAATGTAGTACTATCTGATATTTTTACTCAATTAATAGAAGGAAATTTTTTTCCAATGGATTCTTGACTTTTCCTGTAGTTCACTGCTGCAGTAGCTATTTGTCGTCCTATTTTATCTGATGATGGACCGCTGAATATACTCAATCTTATTATACCATTTTAATTTCAGATATGAGCCTAGCAGATACTGATGAGAGATGTCCAAAGACGACAATTCTGAAAAATGGGAATGTAAGATTCCAGTCAAGAGGAGGCGTCACGGCAGTATTCACGTGCGATTCTGGGTACGTACTAAGAGGAAGCAATGTTTCGCATTGTCAGACTGATGGACACTGGTCTGCACCAACACCCTCCTGCGAGCCTCAGGGTAACTAAAATCATATGTTAACTACATAAAAAAGTTATTGAAAAATATCTTATAAAGTTCTATCAAAATGAAATAAAATGTAGAAAGTCTATCGATGGTAATCAAATGTTCAATGGCTCGACATCGAAGATGTTTGACAGATTATAAGTTGATGGTGGTTTATCGTTGAAATTTGTCTTCGTCGTTTTTGCTACATTCGATGTTTCAGGTGTTATACTTTACTTTACTAGAGGATTGCGAAATATCTTAAAACAACAAATCTATTCATGTTTAGGATATCCCATTTTCATTAAAATTTGCTACTTAAATAATTTTAAATATCAAATACTAGTGGCCCCGTTGCTGGAAATCGAGCAAATTTCGCTTCATTTTCGCAATAACAAACGCTGTTTTGCTTACGCAGCTCAATGCTTATTGTACTTTAGCATTTCAGTCTTTGCATCTAATTTATCAACTTTAACTAACTGTCACGGGCACCCATACTGAACAACCAAGCAGGCCTCTTAGTAATGAGAATATTTTTAACTTCTATCATAGACTCCTCTTCCATAGGTGCGGTTTCTTCTGGTTGCTGAACAACAGGAACAATATTTTGTTTAGTTTCAATGAAGCAACTTGGCAGCAAATCGTGTTATTGGCAAAACTGTTATAGCCCCTTGTTAGACATCTCGTCGGTGGGGGTAATAACTTCTTTCCGATTGACTTCTTTTGTGGAAAACTATTACTGCTAAATAGTATAGATCAGAGGTGGGGAACCTTTTTACCATTAGAGGCCACATGTAAATTAGGTAGGAATAAAGGAGGCCGCATAAGTTGATGAACCTATAAATGCGACTTTTATGAAATTATTATAGTTAGATATAGTTTTAACAATTTGGTGCATTATATAGAAAAATAACAAAAAAAAAATTAAGTCCTTATTTATTTATTATATGACATAAAAAGTTACACTATAAAATATTTTTGTATTCACATAAGGATAAAAACTTGTTAGAACATTAATCCTTAATTATTATTTTTTTTTTTTTGCAGAAAAAATAATACGTTTTTACGTACATGGAGTCAGTCACATCAATAATAATAAGAAAATAGTTTTTGTGTAGAGATCATATAACATGTCTGGTAGTATTGCTAAGAAACTCTGAGCATTAAATTACATATAAAGTGTAGTTAAAGTATCATACAATCAAGGTAAACGAAGCTCATTTGGATAAATATACAATTGTAGCGACTTTAGACAACAATTTCAAAATGTCAACTTTATTTTGGCCAACACTGTACATACATTCATGCCATTCTTTATTTAATTCTATTGATTTGGAAATTGTTGTAATCTATATAATTAAATATTAATTAATACAAGTGCTAGCTTTTATGAAGGTCGCAAGAGAAGATCACGGAGGCCACGCGTTCCCCACCTCTGGTATAGATTATTACTATTAAATAGTATAGTAGAAAACCGTCGAAATTCCCGGTTAATCTTTTTGAAAAGAGCAAATTCATATCAAGTAACAACGGTAAACTTCAGATGATTGAAAAAATTGTACAAATTTATTCAAAGACCTTTATTTTGATACCTCAAACTTCTTTTTATGTTCAGCGGTTCTCTCAAAATAGGTTCCATATAAAATTTAAAAAACAAACCTCATAGAACTTATATATAGATGGTGTATTTACTTCCAAAACATACAGCGGGACCCGACATGGCAGCAAAGCCCTACTGGAATTAATCCCGCCAGTGAGAATAGACCACAGCAGATGATCACTCCGCGCGAACCCACACAAACATCCCCCCCCCACACACACACACACTGCAGGCCCACAGGGCAAACCCCGCACAGCAAGAAGCACAGCGCGGAAGGCCGCAGGACAGACGGGGGGAAAAAAGAGAATTTCGAAGAGAAGACGGCGCTAACCTGCTCTGGCAGAGAAAACTCACGAAAGGTCATACCGACGCAAACAACGAAAAAAAGTGGGAGGCAAAAAACACGCAAGAAGAGACATGCCCAAAGAACGACGACTAACTTAATGGGGGTGAGCGACTCCGCGAAAGCCAAAAAGAAAAGGAGCCAACAAGATCCAGAAAAAGACTGGCTCCAACACAAAACAAATAATTTTGATGACGGTATCACTGCAAGAAAAGGACAAGGAGACGATTTACCTAAAACGGGTATGGCCAATTGTGAGAGGTAACAGTCGCAAACCTGGGCGCAAAACCAGCAACTTGAATTAAAATTCTCAGTGTTGCTGTGCAACCCATCCAGCGGAATCACCCTGATCCAGCTTGTCCTATGATCGCCAATGGGCACCACCCCAAAGACGAGGACCGGGGCCTTCAGGGTTGAACTAAAAAGCCCAGCTAACCTAGCAAGGCTGCAGTCGATAGGTCAGAGTCTGAGGACAGGACCAAATATCCTGACTTACTCAGACCTTGTGCCTTCTCTGTCATCATAGCAGGCCCTAACCTTAGACCTACCATGCCCCTAAGACTCCCTATTCATCACAAGTGATGAATAATTCATCCTCTGGGAATCCTAACGCCAAAGTGATCTGGATCAGTTAGATCGAGGGAAATTTATAAGTCTATTCTGAACTAAGCTTAAACCGATAAATTAAAATTAAAATTAGCAGACACATGGCGATAGGGGTTGGTCAGAAGAGATAGACATACGGCTTATACAGGGTGATCAGAAAATGTCTAGCCAAAATGTAAAGGGGGTTAGAGGTAACGAATATAAAAGGATTCGCAGTACAATGCGTGTCCGTAAACGCCGCGTGAAAGTCCTGGAGAGTAAAGAAAGTCGAAAGGTAAAAGGAAAGAAACACAAACAAATGTAAAAGTCCTTTATTAAATCAACGTGTCACAGCCTGTATCAGTGCCTACAAGGTATCTGCCTGTATCAATGCCTGCACTAGGGATGCGACATCGATGTCGATGTTTTCAAAACATCGATTTATTGAAGCCGATGTTTTTTTAACATCGATGTTTTGTGCTCGATGTTTTACTTTGTCTCGATGTTTTTTTTAATGAAAAAGTACCGTAATAAAAAAAAATTTACCACGTAGCATAATTTTCACACTCAGTAAATGTAAGTCTGAATTCTGAAAAGGACGAATACAAAAGGGGGAATGATTCCTTAGCAAACAGACAAATGGCAATTAACAACCAATGAACCGATCAGAGCGCTTGGAATGTTCCTGACACTCCAGAACCTTCCATGGGGTTTGATTTTTCAAATAGTATATACACGAGTGCATCCATTTAAGTTTTTGTTTTGTTCTGGTTTTATATAAGTTGACGTTAATATTATTAGTAAGATGCCTCCCAAAAGTACCGTTTGGAAATATTTTTACAAAACCACCGACAAATTAGCAAAATGCAATATTTGCCTTAAGTCAAAACTTCTGGCAATACCACGAATTTATCTGGACATTTGAAGGCAAAACATGGCGGTATTTACAACGAGAATTTTGAGTCATCAATGTAGCCCAAAGCAACCAAGTTTTTGTCATTTGTGCCTGCCCAATCAGAGAGTAAAATTAAATCAGCCCCTCCCCCCTCGACTAACCGAAGTAACATTAATGTTAGAGGTTACTAAACCAGTTTTAAAAAATGGATGTTCTAAAACATCGATGTTTAAAAACATCGATGGTTTTTGGGCGATGTTTTATTAGCATCGATGTTTTAATATTGAATATCGATGTTTCAAAACATCGATGTTTTGTTATCGATGTCGCATCACTAGCCTGCACCCTTTGTAAACGGTATATGGGTGCATACCTTCGCCATGCAAAATCTCCCATACAAGTGACTGTCTCACTCAGTCTACGGGAAACAGCTCTCGTACTTGTGGAAGGATTGTGCTCAACCTCACGTTAGACACATTCTTCCACTCGCACCGTTCTCGCCGAGAGAGGCTTGCCCACATCATGTCTGCTGGCATTGAAGGACCCTCTTTCGCGAAGCTGTCTGTGCACTCGCTCGAAAGTGTGACAATTCGATATTTCTCTGTTGGGAAATCGTTCCATGTACAACCTTTGCACAGCTCTCCCATTTCCATTCGCAGATCCATACGTCAGATGGATATCTGCTAGTTCAGCATTCACGAAGCGCTGCATGCTTCTGTAAAAAATCACAGCTGGGAATGACAGCTTCCCGCATTGCCACCTTTTTTCGACTGTCCTACACAGCGCCCTCTACCACCTTCACGCGGCGCTTTCGGACACGCATTGTACTGCGAATCCTTTCATATTCGTCCCCTCTAACCCCCTTCAAATGTTGGCCATGCATTTTCCGATCACCCTGTATACTTACTATAAGACAGATCATAGAACACCATGAGCACTTCAAATGTGACACTGAAATGAGGGCCGTATGTAGATAAGGGCAATGAGAAATAAAAATGTATTACAAATACCGTGTTTTTAAAATTTTAAGATTTAATGTGCGATCAATAAAAGTAAATGTAAACAAATAAGCAAGCAAGCGCGCGCTTTTCCCGTATACTTTACATGGTAACTTTGCCGATCTGCCACGTCCGAACCCTTGCGTCGATCGCATTTTTCTCTTCAACTGGCGCATCTACACGGTAAGACTTTTATTCTGATACCCCAATCATATTTTTACGTTCAGTCGTTCTCTCAAAATAGCTTTCCATGTTGAAAAAGAAAAAAAAACTTATAGAAATAATATATAGGTTATCCTTTACCTATGAGACAAATTAGAAGCTTTCCCTTGATAGCTTGGTAGAATTTTGTCATATGCAATTCAATTGTGCACATAAAATTGAATAAATAAAATTAAACTCAAAGAAACAAAGAAAAATATCACTCATAAAATGTTCTTCACGGGGAAAGAAAATACAAAGTGCGCCCATAAAGTAACCGGACATTTTTTTAAAAATAAGAAAAACATTACTCACCTTCAAATAAATTTATCTCCTTCCAAATAATCGCCAAAAGAGTTTATACAATTTTTCCAACGTTTTTTCAAGTCATCGAAACACTGTTTATAGGCGTTGGAACTAACCGTTCGCAAAATACGCGTAACATTTGATTTAATATTCGAGACTTTTCGAATCTCTGTCCTTTCATGGTCATCTTAAGCTTCGGGAAAAGGAAAAAATCAGCTGGTGATAAGTCGGGAGAATATGGTGGGTGATTTATCACTGTAATTGAGCAAGATATTGTTGTACAGAATTTAGCAAGATATTGTTGTACAGAAATTGCTGTATGGGGCCTAGCATTATCGTGTAAAAGAAACCATTGCCCAGAATCAAACAGTTCCTTTCTAACTCGCCTTATCCTGTTTCTTAATCGAAAAAGCAATTCCTTGTAAAAATACTGATTAATTGTTTGATTTTCAGGAACAAATTCGTGGTGAATAAGTCCTTTGTAATCAAAAAATGCAATCAGCATCACCTTAGTCTTATTTTGACATCCGTGCTTTTTTTTTTCTTGTATGGGAGAATACGGTTCTTTCCAATGTGCACTTTGTCTTTTTGTTTCTGGGTCGTATTGTAGACACCAGGTCTGATCTGCTATAATACACTTTAAGAAATTGTTGTCCTGTTGCGCAGTAGTCAACAAATCTTCACAGCAATCTTTTCTGTCTTCTTTTCGCTGTTCTGTCAAAATCCGAAGCAAAAATCGAGCACAATCTTTTTTCATTTTCAGATTTTCAATTAAAATTAATGGACAGCTTTTTTTGCTTATCCCAAGCATGTCTGAAAGTTGCTGAGTTGTTACACGTCTATATGCTTTTACCAAAGAACGAATTTTCTCCACATTTTCCTCATTCTTTGAAGTTGAAGGGCGCCCTATCTTTGGAACATCTTCAATGCTGTCTCGCCCACATTTAAAGCGGTTGTACCACTCATACACTTGTGTTCTTGATAGTGATGCATCACTATATACTGTTCGAATCATCTCTAAAGTTTCGGTAGCAGATTTACCTAATTTGCAACAAAATTTAATGTTACAACGTTGTTCCATTCCGAAGCAAATTTTTTTGCACAATGGCTTCTCAGTGAATGAAAATTTCTACGGCGCTTTGATATGCAAACGACTAAATAACCCGTTTAAACTGGCTTTAATGAGAGTTGCGATGTCACTCTTTCTAGCCAGGCGATTATTCTTTCACCTTTTTTATTTTATCATTTGATCTTTTAATTTGTCCGGTTACTCTATGGGCACACCTTGTAGATTTTAGTCCAAACAAATTGTTTATCCATGCAAAAAGAATAATGTACATCTACGCGAATATTGCCAATAAAGAAACTGATTAATTAATTCACAGAATGATAATAAAAGCAGACGATTTTAAAATTTAGTTAATGTTGGAAAAAGAGCGAGCGTATGCCATCCAGGGGAAGAAAAATGTTCATAACGTTTATACTTCGATTTTGAAATAAACAGTAAGATATGTAATTCTAAATAAACAATTCGTCAGAAGCGGAGATCTTAATCTTTAAAATGGTACCTCATTTATTGATTTTGGTTAAACATGAAGGAGAAAAAGGGATCGTCAGAAAAAATCACCTTCCAGAAAAGATATATACTAGGTGGCCCGTACGAAAATTTCGCATGCGAATAAAATACGATTAATTTTATAGCGAGGTTGTTGGTTTGTAGTAGGATGAAAAAAGAATCCGTTCATTTGTAGCCATTGTTTATTTGTCAAATAACAATGACGCGTAAGCAGAGCTCGACTTTGACCCAATGGGGCCCTGGGCAAAGCAGACTTTGGGGGCCCTCTCCAAGTACAGATCAAGAGGGGAGTACAGGCCTCCCCCCTCCCGGACCAGGTTTCCACATGAACATGTGGGACACTCACCCAGGTTCCCCATAAGTTGGGACCGGAAATTCAAAAAATTTTCGACCAACAATTCAAAAATTTGAAAAATAATTACAATAATAATAATAAGAGTTAATTTATTAATTTACTTTTTAGTGCTAATAAATAAATACATGAAATTTTGTTTTGAAATTCAAAATAGATCAGTCTGAAGTTATTACACCCCCCCCCAAAAAAAAAAAATGAAATAAATAAACCAGAAACGCCTATAGATGTAAGTATGCTTTTACTATAGTGGGTGCACTGTGCCCCACCCAGGATTTTTTTCTGTATCTCCCACTGCCCCCATTTACTGTATAAACCAAAAACCACATTTTCAAAAATATGTACAATTTAATATTAAATTAGGTGGGCCCCATAATTTTGGGGGCCCTGGGCAAGTGCCCCACTTGCCCATGCGGAAATCTGGGCCTGCGCGTAAGGATAATACAAAACCGATTACAAAACGCCTTTGGACACAATATTGGAGGTGAAGCGTAACTCAAAACAGGGGAACATAAGATATGTGCATGTCAAAACACATTTGTAAACAATATTAAAAGTTAAGTATGACACAAGTCGTGGAAAATGTGATATTTACGACATAAAACCCCTTTATACACACTATTTGACCGTGCCATATCAACGCATCCAGGGAAAGAACTGTAGGACCAAAAGTCAATTTTTCTCTCTATTTTTAAACAAACAATACGATGTGTCATTCTAAATTAACAATTCGTCAGAAGTGGAGAGCTTAATCTTTAAAATGGTACCTCATTTACTGATTTTGGTGAAGTATGAAGGGAGAAAAAGGGATCGTCACCAAAAATCCCCTTCTAGAAATAATATACATGCTGATGATGATGGTATGTTTTTAAAATTTCAAGGTTAGTGTTCAAGAGATAAAAGTAAAGTAAATACATAAGAGAGCGCATGCTTGCCATTTAGCAATAAAGCAAATCTTTACATGTCTCGCGCACATTTTCCCATAGGGTTTACAAAAGAAATCTGCCATTCCTCCACGTACCAACCGTTATTCCCATCTCATTTTTTTTCTCCGACTTGCACATCTACATGGTAAGACTTTTATTTCGATTATCCATTAATTATGAGACAAATTAGAAACTTTCCCTGGTTAGCTTGGTAGAATTTTGTCATATTCATTTCAATTGTGTTCATAGAATTCAATAAATAAAATTAAACCCTAAAAAGGCATACCAAAGAAAAATAATCACTCATGAAATGTTCTTCAGGGGGAAAGAAAATAGATTTCAGTCTAAAAAAAATGTTTTTCCATGCAAAAAGATTAATGTACACCTACACGGGTGTTTCTAAGAAACAAACTTATTTATTCCCAGAATGATAATAAAAGCTGATGATTTTAAAATTTAAAAGTTCAGTGTACGCACGATAATGGGAAAAAATGTCAGTGCTATCTAGCGGAAGAAAAAAATGATTATAATGTTTATACTTCGATTTTTAAACAAACAATACAATGTGTAGTTCTAAATTAACAATTCTTCAGAAGCAGAGAACTTAATCTTTAAAATGGTACCTCATTTATCGATATTGGTTAAGTATGAAGGGAGAAAAAGGGATCGTCAGAAAAAATCACCTTCTAGAAATAATATATATAGATAAATTACTATAAACACTTTTTATTAAGTTTCTCCTCAATTTATATCTATCTGCACTTCTATAACACACATACTACGGAAATATGTTAATACCTTTAACTTTATACAGGCTCTCAATTCAAAATATAACCTTCCCTCTCCCCCTTAACCCAAATATACCTTGTTTTTAAGACATTCGCTAACCAAGCAGTTTTCGGGCAGTGAGAGTGAATACTCATGAGTCATATGTGACTCACAGATAGCGAGTATTTGTCGTATGCTGCATAAGGTGCAAATAAAGAGATGCTTATAATAATAAAAGTACACTGACCTGAAAAAGTTGTAAATATAGATAAGGGGCTTGCGATCTAATGATGCTAGAGAATGGGAGAAGTTGAAGAATTGAGTTATGGCTAAGTACCGCGGAGAAGATATGTCAACGCAAAGAATGCATTTCACAGAAAACTATTTTAGGGAAAGTGCATAGTAGCCCCGTTACATACCATGAAAACCTAGCACATGTATTTTGTTAGAACTACGGCTGTCCAGATCGAGAAATCCCTGCTCTATCTGACACACACAACCACTTGTCAATCAAAGTTTGTGAAATGGATATCTTTTAAGGTTAAATTGCTGTGGCCCAAGCAACAGATGTTTTGTGAGCTGTCAACAAAGCATAGGGCAGGAGCAACAGCCCCAGTAAACGGTTCAAAGATGAACACCTACGTTCGAATTGACTCTATTTGGCTAGCCAACTATACCGGATAGTACGAGAAAACAGTCATACCAAAGAAGAATATTTGGCCAGAGCATATGTTGTACTATGTCTGAGACCACTGATTAATGATCTGTGCTCCTATTTGGCTTTCCGGGTGATACTTATGTAAGGATTTCTAGCTTACTGCCGAATGTCATAGCCAAAATTTGAATCTGTTGTTCTTTCCAATACCCTTGGTGCAGGAAAGCCTACACCAAGTCCAAAGGACCTTGGTCCTTGGCGAAAGATAGTAAGAAGCTTCACTTTAAGGCGAGGTACCCCTAGGGCTGAAGACTGACTTGACCTCGAAGAACATCGGTCCAGTAATTTTGACCCGAGTCAAGTGACCAGACCTGAACACTTGACCCAGCACCTCCAGAGGTATTTTGGGAACTTGGTGGACATTGCAGGACAGATTTTTTCCATGCACCAGCCGTCATTAGTGTACATGTCGGTGGTTTTGTCAGCAACGAGCATCGAGCCAGCGACGAGCATCGAGCCAGCGACGTTCAGATCACTGGCCCGCTGCCTTTGCCAACCGGACCACCGCGCCCATAAAATTTGAATCTAAAACGTAACAACTAAAAAAAACTATGAACGAAAAACTATTTGAACAGAATGGCTTTTCCAACTATTCGAGATTACTGTCTATCCGAGTAAATAAGAATAACCAAACTGTTGAAAGTGCGATAAGAACTCGATACTGGAATTATTCTGTTGTAGTTGTCCAGCAAAAACAGGTAGGCAGGAGCAGTGGGATGGTGAATGGCATATTTTTCTGCAGAAGCTAAGGCGCCAGCATCGTACAGCATCCCTGAAGGAATTTAAGGAGATTCAAACGTTTTCTCTGAATTAATGTCTCGTCCTTTTTGAAGTTATGCCACTTGTTAAAACGCATGGCCGTATATGGATCGGAAAAGTGAGCTTCATAACTTTGACAATTCCTTTTGTTACGGGTGTTCTCTTTTAACATCTAAATTTATTCATCGTTTGTCAATGCTTCTTCAGAATGCTTTTTCTTTCACTTAAAATCCAAAAAACCCGTATGGTTCTAGATGACATCCTATGATTTATATTCGGTGTTATACCACCATTTTATTATTTTCAGTGTTTCTTGGACACAACTAAACAGTTTTAAAATATTTGTATCGCATTATTAAGGTAAAAATCCCAAATAATAGCTAAAAATATATTTCACGACGGAAGAAAAACATAAAGGAGTTTATTTAACAAGATAAATATTTTTTTTAATTTATTTCAAGCAGTGTCTGTAAGGAGGTACTATTTCTTTCTAAGAGAGGAAAGGCCAGATCTGAAGTTATAGCAACCTTTAAAAAATAATAATTATAAATTTTCAGTAGAAAATAATATACAGCGTCAACGACAGAACTGGTTAAGTGTTCTTTTGTAACAAGATGGCTAAAAAGACGGAATCCAAATCCAATCCCCAATGGCTACAAACACCGATGCCAACCGCAGAACTTAACCCTACTACTACCGTTGGGCAGGGCCCTGGCCGTTCAGCCATCTTCCGACCTGGTTTACATGGAGAGAATTTCAATACCTTTGTGAAAGACAGAGGGATGATATTATCATAGGAAATGCTACTTAGATACATCTCTTGTAATACGTATGCTTTAACTTGAAAGTTATATTGTTTCAAGTTTAAAAAAAAAAAATTCTTCTCTGTGCATCATGATTTTTGTATATAGATGTCCAGAAAGTATAATTACATTCATGAAGCATAATATTTAGAGGTTAAAACGCAAAATACAATTTTCTTTGATATTTACTTTTGTTTGTACTTTCGTCACTTCAGTGTACTCATACCACCACATTTTTTACAGGTCTACAATGTGTCGGGTCAGGAATTGAAACAGCAACATTGTACCCTGGACAATCCATTAACATAAGCTGTTCTGCAAACACAACAGGCGAAGATAGGAATCTGTTTTGGACTACTGATGGCATTTTAGTTAAAAATACTTATAATGTTAATGGTACACTTGTGTTATCAACTAACAATCAAGGCACTTATATATGTCTATCTTTTAATGAAACGACAGCAAACATTTTAAGAGCTGTGAAAGTTCATTTTTTTCGCGAAAAGTCATTAAGAGTAGGGTCAAATGCATGTGAAATAGTTTTTAAAGACAACACAACAAGCATTACTAGTTCTGTCGGATCTCAACTTTCCCTTTCTTGCGAAGCAAGTTCTTCTACAGTTCAGATATCATGGTTTAAAAATGGTGAAATTATAGATGACAAAACTTTGCAGAGTTCAAAAACGCATTTGAATTTTTCGAATTTAATGCTAAAAGATGAAGGTAATTACTCATGTTTCGTTCATGAACGAGATGTACCCGAGTGCTCATCTTCAAAGAGCATATTTTTGAAAGTGAGGAATCCAATTTTTTTACTACCGAGCAATTCGTGTGGTCAACCTGTCGTACGACGATCCAAACGGGTGATTGATGGTAGTCGAGCAGCTCCACTCTCAGCTCCTTGGATGTGTATGTTATCTTTAGATCGGGAGCCACCGTTCTGTGGATGTAGTTTAATATCCTCTCAGTGGATAATAACAGCTGCTCATTGCTTTAAGATAACTAATCAAGGAATTACCTCTATGATGTCACAAGAAGAAATTCAGAAAAGAGTCCGTGTAAAGTTTGGAAAGCAACAGAGAAGACAAATTGAAAAAGGAGAAATAGTTAGAGGAGTGAAAACGATGATTTCTTATCCTAAATACAAACCCTACTCATCTAGTCAAAATACTGCGAGTGAACATGATATTGCTTTAGCTAAATTAGACGTACCAGTTGTATTTCAGTCAAATGTTCTTCCAATATGCCTTCCGCCTCCAGGCTTTGTGGAAAGTGTACCTTCAGGAACTTTGGGTATTGTCACCGGATGGGGAAGGGTAAGTGTCAGGGATTCTGTCATGGCCTTCACTTTACAAGAAGCCTATCTTCCTCTGGTAAATAACAGTTCCTGTCAATCAAGTACAGATCACGTTATCACGGAAAATATGCTATGTGCAGGCTATGCAGAGAGCTATAGACCTGACACATGTTTCGGCGACAGTGGAGGACCTTTTATTCTACAAAAACATGACAGCTGGTTTTTAGCAGGGATTGTAAGTTGGGGCGAAGGTTGTTCAAGTCCAATGAAATTTGGTATTTATACGAAAGTAGAAAAGTATGTTTCATGGATTCAATCTGTATGGGATCGAGAACTACTAAATTAACATAATAAATTTTACAAATGACCTCATCTGCCAACAAACCATTAGTCATTTTTTGTACATCAATACTGAACATTGTTCTAGATTTTGAAGAATCCTGATTTTATATTTTGTCAATAAAAGTTTTACTACTCAATTGTTATGCCTTTTATAAAAAAAAATTAACAAATATGTTGTTTTAAAACGAAACATAATTCTCTTATCAGTTAATATGAAGATCAATATATGATTACAAATATAAATTACAAATTTTAAAAGGGAGAAACAGTAGTCAAAAATGCTTTTCGCTCTATTACATAAGTGATAAACATTTCAAACCAAAGATTAAAACTTATTAGCAGTTCGTTACCTTTTGAATTCAAAACGTTTAGGATTCGTTCATTCATGCAAGACTTTGCTGATTGAACAAGACCTGCAAGACCATCCGCTGATTTATTATCAATTAACTTGTTCGAAAGTTCCATTAAACGCCGTTCCCATAAATACAACGTTACAGTTTTACCCTTGAACAGAAAGGTATCACTCAACATCAGCAGCATGAAAGGAATGGGAAATCTCATTTCGGGTGTCACCATCTAAATGAAGGAAATAAGTTACATCAAACAGATAAATTGGAAGAAAAGGAAACTGATTAATCACACTATCACAACTTAGATACATTCACACAAACCGAGCCACTGGGAACAAAAACAGCAGATCAAAATAATATGTTTCGTTACAAAAAGTCATTTACATTTTTGTAATATGTGCATAAATGTTTGCAAAATATGTGTTGAAAAAAAGCATCATTTTAACGGTTTTCTATAATAGAGAGAGGTTTCTAAGAAAAAGTAGGCTCGAATTAAACTGAATTTTGAGGAAATCAATGAATGTACAAAATTCTGCGCATAACGACGGTCACAGCTGCAACAGTCGAAAATCGAATTAGAAATGGACCAGGAACCGTGCTCCAAGGTCTCACGCGAGCACGGTAATCTCCCCCTCCTCGTCCGCCCTCATTAGACAATTTCCCCAGGCATTTCACAAGCAGTTTGTATGCCAGGCAAGAAAATTCGACTTAACGAAAGAAATTAATCACAATAATTGTACAGTACTCACAAACAATTTCATCTCAAAGGATTAATTTATGACCAGCCATGTTTCTTCATTTTTCTACATGCAGGGATACCCAGATTTTGCTTTCATAAATTATGCCTCGTGAATCTGCGAATTTTTTAAACGTAATTATTGTGAGGAATAATTCTTTGGCTCCAGATAATTTTCTACTTATACACTCGTAGATTCAATAAAAAGAAATTTATAATATCATGTCATCCTTATTACCCTGTCAAACGCTTAAAATTTTTCATTTGATAGTATTTAATGAACCAAATCTATCTGAAATAATGTTGCAATAACTGACTGATTCATGAAGTTTATTTTATATGTTGACATTTGTATGCTTACTTCCGAAATGAAAATGTCATTCTTATGGTCTGGATTGCACCATTAGTCTATCATGAACCTCCGAAACCCTGATCCTCGAGTTAAGCTCGAACTCAGAGGTTCCGTTGAAATGGTGTTTAACAATGCGCTTGAGCTACTTTATTGAAATGCGAAGTCCTGTTTGCCCATTTCCTTCCCCTTCTCATCAGAGAAACACGTTCTCGTAAAATAAGAAAAAAATCGATGGAATTCGTCCCTTGTCACGCGGATTCGGGACAAGAAATGCTGTTGGGCGAACACTATCACCAAACGCTTGTTTTTAAGACAAGCTTGTTATCATTCCTTTTCGAGCGAAAAAAAAAGTCATACAGAGTTGTTATGAAGTTTTTCCACTTTGTTAGAACTAAAGCTCTAGCTAGCTAGATAGATAACAGTGTTTCGTGCAACCATTATTTTAAAAACATTTCCTGTGAATGAAAAATTTGCCCAATGCAAAAATTAATTCTGCTGCATGCATTCTTACACTTGTTTGGACTTATATGCATTGCATTAACCTCATTGCCTTAATGCATCGACATATTTTCATTAAATACACAACGTAATAACAATACTTATTTAAAACTAAGAGAAAGTAAAATTACTGAATGAAAACACAATTTAAAGTGTAACATAAGTTTCCTGCCTTTAATTAGCTCATATTTACATATCATTTAACTGTACACGAATGTGACGTTACCGATGCCCAGATATTGGATTCTATCCAAATAATTAGATTCTATCCAAATAAATACTTCTTAGAAAACGTTTTTACTGACATATGACTAACTAATGTTTCCACGAGTGTTCATATTTATGAAATTTTCAATGCAATTTTTCAAAATAATTCGGGACTTACCGTTCTTTGTTCTTTTAAATCCCATATACTCTAACCTCGTCTCACAAGGTGCTTGAGCTTTCGTTTCATGATAAATTTTATAATAATTTATACCTTATTATCGATTTATTCTTTATGCATGCTTTTATATGCTTATACAAAACTGTTGCCTCTTTATCTGATTTGCATTGCTTTACTAACATTTCTCTTCAGAGGGCTCATAACTGTATTTAAGAAATTTAAAAAACTTAATTTCCTTATCCATTCGTTAAGTAATGCTTTCGGGGAAAATGCAGGCTTTCTCTTGTAACTGTAATTCTTTTCAATAAATTACTGCTCAAGAATTTACAAATACCATACCTTTTAGTTGTCTCACTCCTAGTACGTCTCTCGGACATGTTGATTTCCGAGAGGATTTGTTGACTAGTATTACCAAACATGATCATCATCCGGAACTACTCAGGCAAATGGTTCTTGAAGTCATTAATGCTATTCCTGACGGGACCTTGGTAATCTATACAGATGGTAGCCGTTCGGATACGGGTAGATCTGGGAGTTGCATCTATTTTAACACTTCCGAGGGTGATTTTAGAGGCAGCATTAGAAATGCTGACCATTGCTCCGTCTTCAGATCGGAACTTATCGCTATCAGTAGCGCTCTCGAATATGCACTCTGTTCTGATGGGGACAGCGTTTGGATCCTGAAGGACAGCAGAAGCTCCATTCAATATTTCAGGAATTGGCCGGAGATCGTAGATGGTACAGGTCAAGGTATTATTTCCAAGTTGGCAAGGCTTGGTCAGAGGAGTTCTGTGTGTCTCCAATGGATACCGTCTCATGTCGGTGTGCCTAGAAACGAGATCGCTGATGAGCTGGCTAGAAAGGGATGTGATTACCCTGATCCCAGTTCTTCCATCTTGTGTCCTTCGGAAATTCATTCCCCTCACAAAATCAGAATAAATTCATCTTGGCGTACTCCCCCTGTTCACCACTGGTATGCCGCAAAAGGCCCAGGCCTCCCCCTGTAGTACAGGAGTTCTAGATCTCTCCAGACGGCCATGACGCGACTAAGAAGCGGACACCTCCGTAGTATAAAATTCGTGGAGCGGGAGAAATCTTTTTCTGTTTGTCCCTGCTTACCTTTTAGAATGTATGGGCGTCTCTTCGAGACAGCTGTCGGTTGAGCAGAATTTTGTCTGTGATTCTCTTTTGCGGTGGGGTCTCTTGGACTTGATGTAGGCTTTCCTACACCAGGGGGATTAAAAACAACAACAACAGCAACACAAATAGCAGCAAAACGTACAATTTTTTTTTCTTATGTACCCCTATCACGGATATACGGAAAGTCCTACAACATAATTAAATTTGACCAAAGAAATCAAGTAAAACAATTTTTTTTTTTTGGAACTCAGAAAAGAAAAATTTCCATAGAAAATTACTTAAATTGTGATTAAAATTTTAAAAGTCCAAATAAGATTATAATCAAATACAATTATTTTCAGCTTACTTAAAAGCAAAATAAATAAATTATTGCTGTCTAAGAATGATCTCATGAAAGAAATCTTAAAATAAGTAACAATGCCGTTAAATTATAAAATAGGCAACAACTTTAAAAAAACATGTTCAGTTGATTCGTATGGTCTTTCAAGGTAGGGCCTGAATATATTACCTTAATTTCAGTGTAAGGCGGCAACTCAACTTGGAACGAAACTTGTTTCTATTCATGATTCTGACAGAAAGTACCGTCTCATCTCATCAAAAAGACATTAAATACATTGAGTAATTAAAAAAAAAATAGAAAGTTGAAATTCTCGTCTAATCAGTTACATATTTAAAAACAGTTACAATGATACACACGAGACTAAGCATTACACAAACATATCATCTCTTAATATATATAAAGAAATAACGCATACTACATAAAGAACTTACCCACAACAAAGTTTGAAAATAACCAAATAGCAACAGGCAACATTCCTTTCAGTGCTTTCAGAGGAGAAGTGCGAGAGAAGAAACGTGGCAGATCCGTTCTAGGAACATTTACCCGAATCATGAAATTTTGTTTGTAATTAATGTAGTGAATGTTTTATTAAATATTGTCATTTGCATTAATTTGACTTTGAGGGAATTAATGAATAAGATTGCAGCAAGCAGATTATATCGACTTTTTTTAGCGTGTTAATGATTATCCTCGAGTTAACTTGTAACACGTTAGAATTTTTTGTTGATTTATAATTTTCCGAAGAGTGAATGGAGCATCAGGGTCAATACCTGACAGCATTAAGATCTTAAGTCACATTTTATGAGGCATGTTACCTTTTAAAAGGCAATGTTATGAGAAAATGCAATTCCTCTTAGATCAACGTAAGGAAAGCCTCTGCTGCATGGGAGTTCTAAAAAAAAAGTGATAAAACTCCCTAAGTAACCAAAGAAAGAAGGAAAGAAAAAAAAGAGATCAAACTCATTTGTGAACTCATTTGGGAAAACAATATAACAGTGAGGGCACTATCCTGTATAAAGTTTCTTATCCTATTACCTATCATCACTCCTTCCTAGAGAACCTGAATATTGTTCACAACATTCAGGTTCTCTCGGAAGAGAAAAAATGGAGAATGCTTCACCAAGATTTACCTATCATAGAAACCTGGTAGAAAAAGAAAAGAATCACAATAGTAGTTGTGAAAGATAGAACATCAAAAAAAGAGGTGGAACACTTCAAAGAACAGTACTTTGAAGTTAATTATTTTAATTAATGCGTCAAGTATACAAAATGTAATTGAAATGATAGTATTTGCAGCCAAAATCAAGATGAAATTACAGGTAGAAGGAACTAATCATCATCTACACTATAAAATGGATCAAGTACTTCAGGATATTTAATTGATGCATAACATTGATACAACAATCATGTTACCTAACCTAATAAATCATTAGTAGACATAGGAAAAGTGATCAGAGGAATACATAAAACAGAAAATACTAAAATTATGGAAAGTTGCATCTTCATATCCTATACCATGGCAAATCCAACTATATTATAAACGGGAATTTGAGAAGATACGTAGATGAGATGTCAAACTTATCCTACCGTAACTTCAATCTCAAAATTACTCGAACCGACATAATAGGAGAGACATTTTGATTCAAACTAAACTTGAACAGATGACCCCTCCCCCCCCCCATATATATATATATACACTCAAGAGCCAAAACATTATGACCACCTGTCAATAACGAGTTGGCCCACCTTTGGCGCGCAACACAGCTTCAACCCGCCTTGGCATGGATGCCACAAGTCCTTGGTAGATGGCCGGAGACAGATTGTACCAGATGTTTAAGCAACGGTCACGCAAATCCGAGACATTGCGAATTGGTGGTCTTTGAACTCTGAGCTGCCGTCTCATGACATCCCAAATGTGTTCTATCGGATTGAGATCCGGTGAGTTAGGCGGCCAGGACATTAACTGGAATTCAGCATCATGTTCCTGGAACCACTCCAACACAATTTTAGCCTTGTGACACGGGGCGTTGTCCTGTTGGAACATTCCATTTCCAGCTGGAAAAACAGAGGCCGTGTAAGGGTGCAACTGGTCCGCAATGATGTTCAGATACCCTGTAGCATTTATGGTCTGCTCTACCACAATCACGGGTACCAGAGACGCCCAAGAGAACGTCCCCCAAAGCATAATACCGCCACCACCGGCCTGTGTATGACCTACTGTACATTGAGGGAGCAACAGTTCGCCTGGAAGACGGCGTATCCTGACACGGCCATCGGCGTGATGAATGACAAACCGTGATTCATCTGACCAGGCAACTCTCTCCCACTGATCCATGGACCAGTCGCGATGTTCCCGGGCCCAGCACAGGCGCAGTTGGCGATGACGCTTGGTCAGCAAAGGCACACGAGTGGGACGTTTGCTGCGTAGCCCCATATCCAACAGTGTCCGCTGAACAGTGTGCTGCGATACTATTCTACTTGGCCCTGCATTGTATTGGGCTGTCAGCTGAGCCACTGTCTGGCTCCGGTTTTGCTTCACCATGCGAGACAGTCTCCGACGACCTTTTTCTTTGATAGCGTATGGACGTCCAACACCATGTCGTCTACTGCTGGTTTCACCGTCATTCATCCTCTTTGCATAAGTACTAACAACTGTAGGTCGCGAACAACCCACGAGTCGTGCAGTTTCGGAAATACTTGTTCCGAGCCTTCGAGCCATTACAATCTGCCCTCTATCAAAGTCGCTTAGATCCGCAGCCTTTCCCCTCACACACAGAAGTAAGTGAAAGAATGATTCTTCAGACTCTCCAGCAGCAGTTAAATACCACTTCCACCTGATCACGTGCCTTCCACGTCATCCAGGCGAATTCATTGCAAAATGTAGGGGTGGTCATAATGTTTTGGCTCTTGAGTATATATATATATATATATATATATATATATATATATATATGGGAAATTTATTCCCACGGTTGAAATATCAAAATGCAATAACACGTATTCTTGACAAAAATTTAATCAAACACAAACCAATTACAACTTATGGACACAACAGATTATCCCAATAAGAAAACACAGAACGTCAGTGCCCGTCTGACACGACATTAACGCTCGTCTAGCGTGAGCAAGATAATACAGCGTGCAGTCTGCACTCAGTAAAAGTAAAAACCCAGTGTACCGTTTGCACTCCGCAAAAGTAAATATAGCGGGTGTTCCATTGTCTTCGCCCACTCAGCACCAGCGGTTGAGTTGCAACTCGTTTCCTCAAGTGGCGCCTTATCCGTGTTGCCACAAGAGAAGAATTCCCACAAGTTCGGCGATCCTGCAACCCAGACGTCCTCGGCTGTCTGAACCTATGAACCTAAAAATATAAAAGAAAAAGAAAATCCGATTCGTGGATAGCACACTGAAAGTTTTTGGAATAGACTATTCCAAATCATCTGACCATGTCTTCATATGGTCGGCGGCAGTGGAAGTTTTTTGAGGTCCGACATGACACCCAACTTCTACAACATCATATCGGTCCTTTAACTTATAGAGATTAGATCTCTTTCTCTTCTTATTGAATTGTTTTCTATTCTCTTCCTGTAACTCTAAAACATTCCGTTTAGCATCTTCTCTCGTGTCATTACGAATTTTCGTTAATTGGTCCTTTAACTCATTCTGAGTTACAAATGCTCTGTCACAGGTATCACAAAAAAAAATGGCTTTACAGTAGTATCCTCCTTCAATTTTCTGAATTCTCAGATTTTCAGTTTCCCTCTTCTATTCGGTTGCAAAGGAAAATTTCCAAGGTGGTGAGATGGTATTGGCGCTTGGGAGCGATTCTGTAACTGAGGTCTTGGATTCCAAATGAGTGCTCAAAAGTATCACGTTGTCTAGGAAAACAATGAGTTGGATTCATAGGAAACGCTTGATGATTAGGCGGTGGTCTATTTCTAAAATCAGGCGAGCCCATAGGCTCTGGCAAATTCGAGAAATGAGGTCTATTTTGAAAACTTCCAGGTACATACCTCTCACAGGGCTGATATGGCCTAAACGCTGGATTTGGAGGCCTTTGAAATGGCTGCCTGCTAAATCTATTACTAGTCGGATTCGGAATAAAGTTGTTCCGCGGAAAATTTTGGTTAAACATTGGGCCAGAAAAGCGAGTGCCTGGATAAGACGCCATGCTATTATTTCGTAGGTGTACTCTGCATCCAGTCACAGAAAGAAATTTGCGGTCAAAACATTCTGCTTCTGGTGCAGGTGTTGGCTGAACGAAAGTCTGTGCTTCATTTATTTTACCATTAAGCGAAACTCTGTTGTCAATCCTAGCGTAACTGACACAAAATGAATTTCTTCTTCCCAAGACTTCAACGCCTTTCTCATCAATCGAAATATTCAATTTATTAATTACATCAGACCCTATAATTACTGCATGACACAACTTTCTGAGAACATAAAAGCCAGTTTCAACTGCACATTTATCAAAAGATATTTCGGAATGAAAGTATCCAATCGGTGAAACTTCCACACCTCCGATTCCCGTTAAAAATATATTACTGAAATTCAATTTAGGTGATCCGATTTTAACATAAAATTCATAATCCATTAAAGAAAGTTCTGATCCTGAATCACACAATACTCTCACATCTACACCTTCAATTTCAGCTGTCATCTCGATTCTGTTAAGAGTATTTTTTTTGTTATCGAGACTAGAGATTCTTTCTTTTCATCACACATATTGGAGGTATGTCCAAACCTTGAGCATTTAAAACACCGGGAACCGTCTGTCTTATTTATACATTCTGAAGATTTATGACCAAACAAATTACAATTAAAACAACGAATCTTTGATTTATTATCATTTCTTGAACTATTACTATAATTAAATTTCATCCTTGCTTTAAAATTCCTATCCCGAGCACGAATAATTGATGCTGATTTTTCGGAATCTTTACTCAGTAATTTCTCATCAATATTTCCATCCGTATGCATGTTTAGATCGGTTTCCATTAGGAAATTACGCCTCGCGGCTTCGTATTCATCCAATTTGTTAACCAGCTTATCGATATTTTTTATTGTGGGCAAGTCGTCTAAAAAATGTTCACGAGCGTCAAGAGACATTTTCCGCTTTAATTGGTCTGCAACCAAAAGTTCCTTCAAACTTCAAATAATTCGACTTCTAAACCAGTAATCCACTCTTCAAAATAAGTTTTTAGTTCAAAAGCGAAATCGCGCCAGGAGGCGAACGATTCTTTCTTGTGCTGAACAAATTTTTGTCTAAACTGTTCTCGGGTGAGCCTAAAGCGTTTCAAAAGCAACTTCTTAACATGATCATAGTCATTAGCCGACGGATCTGGTTCTCAAGCAACAATGCTTATAATCTCTAACGGCAGCAATTGGAGTAAATACGCGACCCAATCTTCTTTAGGAATTTCAATTCGACTGATCTGCCTTTCAAATAATCTCAAATAAAAACTCATATCACAGGACATACCATAACGTGTCATTAATTTCAACAAATTCTGTTTCTTAAAAACAGGTGGCGGAACCAGAACATCGCTAATTTTTTTAGCATTTGCTTCCAATTCGAGTTTCCTTAATTCAAACTCCCGATCTGCTACTTGTTTCTGCACATTTTCTAGCCTCTCAGCAATAATAATATCTAATCTATTTTTATTAAAGTCCGCATCATAAGTTTCTGAACTGGTGATGATTCTAATTAAATCAGCGACTTTAGCACCCTTTGCTGCTTCTAGTCCTAACTCATCAATTAAAATTAACAAATCAATTTTACGTGCTCCAAACAAAAAAGCCATATCTATATTTTTATTCAGAAACGAAAACGGAATGTTTTGTACTCACAGAAGTGCTGGTCTTCACAAAAAAGCCAAATCCATATATTTATTCAGAAACGACAACGAAATCGAAAACAGAAGTGCTGGTCTTCCTCTAAGGCACAAAATACACGCGTTCTTCATACACTACTAGTCCATATGTCAAAACCAATCCATAGGGTCCGTAAATCTTCTGGCACCATAATTGTGGGAAATTTATTCCCACGGTTGAAATATCAAAATGGAATAATACGTATTCTTGACAAATATTTAATCAAACACAAACCAATTACAACTTATGGTCACAACAGATTATTACAATAAGAAAACACAGAATGTCAGTGCTCGTCTAACACGACATTAACGCTCGTCTAGCGTGAGCAAGATAATACAGCGTGCAGTCTGCACTCAGTAAAAGTAAAAACACAGCGTGCCGTTTGAAATCCGCGAAAGTAAACATAGCGGGTGTTCCATTGTTTCCGCCCACTCAGCACCAGCAGTTGTGTTGCAACTCGTTTGCTCAAGTGGCGCCTCATCCGTGTTGTCACAAGAGAAGAATTCACACACACACACACACACACACACATTATATATATATATATATATATATATGTAGTAAGAGAGAGAGGTTTTCTTTTCTTTTTTTAATATGATATGAAAACATAAAGTGAACTAAGAAGAGAATTCAATAAACATACAGAAATGGTTCCCCTCACATCAACAGAAGAGGCCATTAAATCTAATTACTTAATTGTCTCATTCTTAAAAGAGGAGAGATATAATAAACCTAAAACTGACAGAATTAAAATAATAAAATGTGACACTAAAATTACTTTAATAATCTTGGATTGAACTGGGTCGTAAAATATGGAATAAACAATGTTAGGTGTAGGTAATTGTAGAAGACACTTGTCAATAAAAACTTTTTTTCAAGTTTATATATAATTTTCAAGTTTTATTCACACATCAAGCACCAAATCCCTGTTATAAAAATGGACAAATTGTAATTTATTAACAGCATCATTTTGTATACTTGTCATTGCTTCTAACAATGCTTATCAGTTGTACAGACCGAAATGTTAGTATACCTAAGTTTGGGCCATGAGCAGCTTATAACTTAGGTTTTCTCAAGCACAAAGGTTATTTGATAAGTCCCTGCAAAAATCCGAGAGATGGCGCCACTGCAATATTGTTCGCGCTCTCACATTTAGCATACATCAAAGGCACGCATGTCATGTTGTAAACAGATTATATGCTTATTCTGTGATTGACAGCCATTTTAATAGGTCAACTCTTGTTACTGTTCACACAAAGAAGAAAAACGAGTCCCAGGTGTTGATAAAACATTACCTCTTTAAGACGCAAAACGGTGCCAGAAACTAAATCCAGTCTTGTTAATTATTGTGGCGTGTTTGCCCCTTCGTTTAGAACGATTTACAATCAGTTTGTTGATTTTCTTTGCGGCCGAATGAGCACGAGTGACCATGAACATTCTGGTTGCTCTTCTCAGGTCACTGCGCTAGTGATTATAGAAGAAACCTACGATATGGCGATGGAAGATAGAATATTAAAATTGCGGGAGATTTCTGAGGCTGCTGGGATCTTAACAAAGCGTGTACGTAATATTTTGCATGATTCAAAGTGGTGCGGAGAAAATAGCATATCAGTGAACACTGAAAAATCTGCGGTGTAAACTTTTTCGTTGATGTATCAGAATATCGGGCCAAAGTTAGTTTACAGAAACGATGAATTGTTTAATACGGATAAATTTACGTGCTTGGGAGTTACCTTTGATAGTGAGTTAAGCTGGAAAATACAAATTGAGAGTATGGTCGAGATGGTTGAAAAAGACTACGTATTCTTAAACAGTGACGCACTCAGGGAGTGCGTCACCCCCCCCCCCCCAAGAAATAGATATTGCATTATGAATATTGAATTTGCATTACAAATATTTTATCCGTTCATCTCGGCCCCCTCCAAGATTAAATCCTGGGTGCGCCACTATTCTTAAACGTTTGGCTGGTTGTCTTTGGGGATGCGCCCGAACAACCTTAGAAAACACTTATAAAGTATTAATTTTGCCTGTTACTTATTGCTGTGGCATTTTGGTAACTGCCCCAAAGAGCTTGATTGAGAAATTGGTGTTACTTCAAAACTAGGCCCTCAGGTTGATCGCTGGTGCGGTAAAGACACCCCCCCCCCCCATTGACTCAATGCTACTCTTGACAAATAATAGACCCATTCAAACGATTATTGAGGAGAAAGCTGTTGTGTTGTATGAAAAGTTAATTAGAATTACAGCGCCCTTTTGCTATTGTCATGTGAGTGGGCAAAGGCACCTGAAGACACAATGTGGTTTTCTTCAGAAGGATTTAAGAGCAGATCTGGAACTTGATACGGGCATTGTTCAGTGGTTTTTGAAACCCCATAATCCCTTGAACCACGTCGAGACAAGTATTAATCTGAATCTTGTCCAGCCTATTCTTAAGAGTCAGCTCCCTCAAGGGAGTTTAAAGATCCTGGATCTTAAGACCATCCATACCCTCTTTCTCGAACCTGAATGGTTACATGTTTATACCGTTACCAATGGCTCCTTGACTGAATGTTCACCAAATGTCGAAGTAGGGATATATTCTTCTATTTTTCTCAAGCTATGTTCCATTTGGGAAACAATAAACCACCTTTGATGGAGAAATTATGGCTATCTGTGTGGCACTAGGTTAACTTGTCCCCAGACGTCTTTACAACAAAGTGGTCTTGCTATTGGATTCAATAGGTGCCAATCATGCTATTGGGTCAAATGAAGCACCTATCTCTACCGATATCTTAGAATGTAAAATCCTCCTTGAGAAATTGAGGACAGAGGGATGGCAAATCATTATCCAGTGGATCCCTGCACACTGAGGAATCTCCGGTAATGAGCAGGCATATATGTTGGCTAAGGACACACAGATAGTTCAACAGCCAACCACAAGCTGGTTAACCCGCACCAAAGAAAGTGAAAACAGTTCCAGCAGGATGCAGTCAGTCAGCAGGATGCTTATGGCCACTGTTTTTGGGGATGCTCGTGGTATAATCTGTATTGATTATTGGGGAAAGGGCAAAACAATTACCATACAGTACAATGCACCTTTACTGGATGGTTTAAACCAGTATTTCTCAACATGTGTGCCGCGGCACAACAGTGTGCCTTAAGAGACTGTCAAGTGTACTGTGAGGGTTTTTGACAAATAATTAAAATTGCATGGGTTTTGTAACTTTGAAATAGCATTTGCACTTACCACAACAGTTTCTAAAAAAAATTTTTTATTTAGTTTTCCTACATTTTTATTTGATATTTTTTCCCAATTGTAATTGACGCTGATTCAAATTAGCTCTTTCTTACAATCAAAAGATTTGTAAAAATGTGATTTGTTTAAATCTTCCTTTTTAAATAATTCCTTTAATGTGATTGCATTGTTATGAACTAATTAAAAAATGTTTTATTCATTTAGCCATAATGGACAAATATTTAATAAAATCTGGTGCTTCACAAATAGAGGATAAACAAAGAAACAAATGGAAGTATTAAGATGACAACATCGAATTCATCGCAATTGAAACGGAAGACCCTCAAATACCATTCTGTGTAGTCTGCAAAAAGAAACCTGCAAATGAAGCTTGTTTCTAGTAAACTGAAAAGACATTTGAAAACTTCACATCCAGAGGTCAAAATCAAACAAAGAGAATATTTTGAAAACCTGGCAGCACAGCAAAATAAAACATAAAAAAATTTTAAACTATATGAAGATGCCAGAAAAAGGGATCGATTGCCAGCTACAAGGTTGCACAATTAATAGTACAATGCAAAAAACCACACACAAATGCCAAGTCCATCATTCCACCAGCATTAGCTATCATTGTCAGAACAATGTTGGAAAAGGAAGAGAAGGTCAAGAAAGTAATATTATCCAATGACACAATATCATGCAGAATCAAAGATTTATCTTCAGACTTTAAAAAAAAAATTGTCGAGCATTTCAAAGCGCATGACAGTGAACTCTGGTCACTTCAGATTGATGAATCGACAGATATCAGTGGAAAAGCATAGCTTCTTGCTTTCATTCGATTTGTTGAAGGTGAAAAATTCTTAAATGAGTATCTTTTCTGCAAAGACTTGAAGAGCACAATGACAGGAAAAGACATATTTGAGCTTGTAAGAGAAAATATTTCCAGCTTTGATTTGGTGTGGAAAAACTGTGTTGGCATTTGCACAGGGAGATGTCCATCAATGTTGGGTAAACCAAAAAGGATTTATCACACTTGTGCACCAAGAAAATTCAAATATTATAAGTGTCCATTGTATGATTAACAGAGAATCTCTCATTTCAAAATCTTTAACTCCAGATATGTTGATTGTTATGAACCAAGTCATCCAAGTGGTCAATTTCATTAAGAGTCAACCTCTTAAATCCCAAATTGTCTCTCAGCTGTGCAACACAATGGATTACGACTACAAAACTCTTATATCACACTGAAGTGCATTGGCTTTTGAAGGGAAAGGTTTTGAAATAACTCATACACCTGAAAGCAGAGGTGATTTTGTTCTTGGAGGTCGAAAAAAATCTCTTTTGAATCTTCTCTTCATAACGAGATTTGGTGACTTAAAGTTCAATTTCTCTCGGACTTGTTTGAAAAGCTAACTCTCTGAATTTAACTCTTTAAGGTCCATCCAAGAATATCATCACATCAACATCAAAGCTGAAGTCATTTGAAGAAAAATTAACACTGTGGAAATCTGAAATATCAAAAGGAAATTTTGACTGCTTTCCAGGTGTCAATGAATCCCAGTCGGAAAAAAAAATTGCAGATGAAATTATAAGCACCATTGACAAACTTCAAACCTCACTTAAAAGCTACTTTCCTTAACTTACTTCAGTAGTTGACAAATATGAATGGTTAATCAACCCATTTATAATTTGCAAGACACTAAATCTGACAACAGAAAAAGAACAGCTCATTGATTTGAGAAATGGTAACTTTTACTGTTCAACATTCTTTGAGAAAAATTTGGATGAGTTTTGGCTTTCTGTCAAAAATTTATACACTGAAATATGCTTGAAAGCTATTAAAATTCTTCTGCCTTTTCATGGTTCTGTGAATTTTGATTTTCAGCACTGACAGAAATCAAGTCCAAACAGCGAGACAGACTTTTAAAAGTTGATGATGAAATGCGAACTTGACTGGCAACTTTAGAACCTTGTTTTAATTTAATTTGTACAATAAAACAGGCTCAGCCCACTCATTGAATAAATTTTGTAAATAAATAATTTTCTTTGTTCTTTTTATCATATAATTTTTACATTTTATATATTCAGGTGTGCCACAAATAATTCTAGGTATTTTTAGTGGGCCGTCAACCATAAAAGGTTGATAAACACTGGTTTAAACAGTGAAATTATGACCAAAAGGCCACATTTAGCGAAAAATGTTCTCTTTCACCATTGTTATGCCACGATGGAATCAAACTGCGATTACAGCGGCAAAACTGTTATATAGTTCGTACTCTTTATGTGAAATAAAAAATAAGGAGTTTCTAAGGACTTTACAAGGACCTTAAAATGTTTAGACATTTAATAATTTTAAAAAATGAAGAGCTATGAATACAAAATAAGTATTTTTTAAAACGTTTTTAGGGTCCTAAAAAACTGAAATAGAAAAAATGTCATTAAGGACTGCACTAACGCTGCATTAGAAATATGCTACAAAATTGTTTCCTACACTCTGTATTCTCCAGTTTTGGCCCCTTTGGACTAATACTTGTTGCCAAATATGAACAAATTTCTTGCATGGCAGAAATTTGCACCAAATTCTGAAGTGATTAGTGAAATAAACGTTTATTTGGACAAGTCTTACAGTGGGGATAAAGGCATGAAAATCATTGGAACAAATGTATCAGCTTCATGGAGGTTATGCAGAAAAATAAATAAAAAACTTCTTTCAAAAACAGCAGTTTAATTTTTAAAAATTATTTATTTTGCATGGACTTATCAAACAGCCCTTGAACTATCCCAGAATATTAGATGCTGATACTAACAGTAATACCCCCCAAAAATACTTGTTATAACTTTCATTTCTTGAACCCTTTTGTACTGATCAGTACACAGAATTAAGAGTGTGCCAGTACCGATTCCTATTCTAGTCCACATCTGACAGAACTGATTGGAACACTTCATTAGTTAAATTTTTGAGTACTACAAGTCATTACATGGCTATAAAATTTGGAGTACATGAAGTCTTGACTTTGTCTATGAAATAGTAATAACCATCATAAATGTTTTTCTTATACAAACTATCAATATAAAGATGTTGAGAAGAGTCTGGCTCTTTGTTGGGTCTCTTAACTTTATGCATGATAATTATTGACAACTGATACAAGGTATTTATGTTTTTCATTTTACAAAAAGAAAGAGAACAAATCCTTGATGTCTGGAGATTTTTGTCCATTCCATTAGTAGCAGTAAAACTGCTCTAGATCTTATGAATTAAAAAATAAATTATGAATTATATTCTTATATGAGTAGGGAAAAACAGAAGCTAAAACACCTATCACATAAAATTTTAAAAATAGGATGTTTTGAAAAATATTTTTAAATATTTATCAGATTAGTGTTCAAAGGGGGGGGGGGAACCCTATCAGCAAGAGATAACCAATGTCTACAATGCACAGCAGAACTTCATAATGGCAACAAAAATCAGAGAGTGGTTAACTATGCAATAAAAACAACTGCCTAGGGACCATAGCTATATCATGGTACAAACACCTTTCAGCAAACTTAACATTTGAAATGGAGAATTGCAAAGATTAACAAGAAAAATTCATTTAAATCTCCTATGTATAATGAAGATAAATTTTAAATTATTTATTTTTATTTAAGTCAAAATAATTGAATTTTAGAGCAGCAGTAAATTTTATGGTCTGGTCTGTTTTTCTAATTTTTTAATTTTATTTTAAATATATTTTTGGTAGACCAGTACAAGTCCAACCTATTCAATGTATAACCTGTATTCTCGTATAATCTATACACCCATATACCTATGTAATCTACATAAAACTGTCTAAAGTTCCAAAAATCTCTAATTGACTTTTAAATGGATATTTACAATTACTCCAACTTGAATTTTACTTACTTCCAAAAATAAATCTTAAGTCCTTTAAATGGATATTATCATATGTATTCTACATTATAGTACAATACTTGAACTGAACTTAACTTTCTTATATGAAAGTTAACAAAAACAATTACTCAAAGCTAGAAACAGAATTTCAATTTTATTCTCTAACAAGATATTAATTCAGCATATATAAAGGTAACGTTTTAAAATATATTTCATAATATTCATACCTATTTTATCAATACAGGATTGCTCACAGGGAGCAGAAATAATATAGATTTAAATACAATATTTTTTTTTTAGATCTTTGGACATTAACATATATTTAAACACAAAATCTGAGAGATTGATCAAAAGAGGAAAGAAAATCACAACTTTGTTCATTGAAAAAAAAGATCAATTTAGGTGCATCACAAATTGACAGATTTCAGCTTAAACAAACTCATATGCACATGACAATAAAAGAGGATTAAACCTAGGAAACAATCTCATGATTATTATCTGTAACATGATTTGCATAAATATTCTGTATTGGAGGAGGAAGAAATGAACATAAAACTCTTGCATAAAGTAGATAAGTGTAATTTAATTCAATACAAATTTTATTATGATCCTCTATCAAAGTTTTCATGTTCAGTCCTCTGGCATATGGAATGGACAACTTTGAAGCTGCTAGCAGTTCCTTAGGCAGAAACAAGTTGTATTCTTGAAAGTTCTAATTGTATTTAATTTAATCACCACAGTTATTTCACAAAGATAAATATTAATCTTTCATTCTTTGAAGTTAAATAATGGTACATTTTTGAAATGCACCAACCCATGAAGTAAACTCTCTGGTTACACAAACTCCCCACATCATCTACTATACAAGCAATATCACATTTAATTTTTTTCCCCAAAACAAAATTATTTACATTCTTTGAAGAAACTGCAACACTGTTGCATATCATGAGGCACCACTTGAAAAAAGGCAGTTAATAAACCTTTATATTTGAAAAAGTGTGATGGATAAGTACTCCCTTAGAGTTTAGTGTACTTATCACATATAAAGGAAGCTCTCATGATTGGATATTTGGAGGACTAGGGGAGGCACATTCTCCTGTGTTTCTCAGTCTAATTCCTATTCCTGAGGACTCAAAAAGCTTGACATTTCAAGCCACACCATGAAGAAATGTACAGTAAAGTATCTGCTAAAGTAAGAATTAGCTAAACACTTTCAAAATAATAACTAAAATACACAAAAATCAGTTCAGGTGGAAACCTTTTTCTCTAGTAGCAGCCAAAAGCCTCTCTTTCATTATTTCTTCAGAGGAGTAATCTGGCAGTTTCAGATAGTGAGCACAAGTATTTACTGAAGGATAGCTTCCATCAGTAGCATCAACTTTTCGTACAACAGTTAGTCTAGGGTGTAAATTGGCTAATCCACCTGGTGGTAAAGAAGAACATCCTGTGGCAAACTGTAGGAAGGACTTTCTTTCTTTTCCATCCATTTTCACAAGGACATTTACAAAGTTCTGAAATCCAGGGCTAAAAAAAAATACAAATTCTTAGAAATATTGTAATATTAAAGCATAGTGGAATGTACACTACTACACAATCAAACTTAAACTAGAGTAAATCTCTGTAAGAATATTAGATTGACTCTCAGTTAAACCATACTGAGAATAGAATTCATAAAACAATCAAGAAGCAGCTAGAGGATTAGAGCATTTAAAGCTGAATGAGGATTACTTTATTTTACAAGAATTTATGCCATATTCAGAGTAATAATTGCCTTTTACTTTCTTAAAAGTTTTATTTAATATTATAAAAACCTTTACATTTAGGAGTCCCTCCTCAATACAGAAGTATAGTATTTCTAACACATAACACAAAGATAAAACATTTTTTTAATTTAACCATGATACACTTTTAACTTCAAGAGAAATTACATACAGTAAATGCAGCATGAACTTGACCTGAAAATCTAGGGTCAAATTGACTTTATCACTCTAAAATTGGGATGCAAGGGGGGGGGAGAGAGAGAGAGAGGATAAAAATACAAATCATTTAAAAAAAATCATGAATACAAAGCATTTCTTTCCGCAAATTCAGTAAATTAACATCATATTTCATTTTATTTATATTTTGACAACTCTCTTTCATATATTCTAAATCTACACCATTTCATTTATTGGAGAAAATTTATCTTCCTTCCTTCTATAAATTGTAAAAGGCATAATATACTGATAATATACAATAAAGCTTGATTAGTTCTACGTTGCAGGGGACAACAAAGAGTTCTTTTAACGCCTTAACTGCAGACGAAATCTTAAGTGATGTGCTCCCCAGTGCCACCATTTTCCACAGATGCACTTAGCGACACGGTGAGTTTGAAAAACAGAAGCACAGTTTTCAATTGATGTAATATATATTGTTAAAATGAAAAATACAAAATTTAAATTACAGATTATAGTAAAAATTAAGAGTTAGTACTTAGCAGTTGTGTGATATATCTTGAAACATGGTTGAATACATAAACCAACATCACATTCAATACAATGATAGAGGGATTCACAGAGAACTTTCTTTTAGGAGTAGTCATCTAATTCACTGTCAGACATATCCATACAAGATATTGAAAATAACTCCTATCACACAACATTACGCAAAAACAGAGCAAAAGAGAAAAAAAAAAATCACACAACCTATTCAAGCATGCTCTCACATGAAATACCACTTTCAAATTTCACCCCCACATGGTCCCTACCCATTTGCAAAAAATGAATAGACTCTGTCAAATGATAATTTGAGGTGTCAAGGTCAATATATCACATTCAAAAGCAGTGGGCATAGATATAAGTCTATAAACAAATTACAGTGTCAAGTATTCTGGGAGGACGTACACATACGCCAGTGGCAGTTAACACATCAACTGCACAAAACGTATATATACACCCACGGCAGGTAAGGGGTTAATTTCTGGGAAAGAATCAATTTTAGCTAAGCATTTTCAGAGTAAACTCTGAAAATGATATAAAGGGTGATCATAATTAAAGATCCACTTTGAAATGGTCATAAAAGGAAAACTACTGGACCAAATGTTATCTAACTTGGTAATAGTTTAAAGGAGGTCATGGGAATTTCTTTTCCGCCAAAAAAAAGAGTTAAAAACTCACCACTAGGGGGAAATGGCGCTGTATGCAATATTGTTAAACAAAATAAGACACGAAGACATCAGTTTAAAATGCGTTTACTCGTTTCTGAAACATTGTTAGGCAAATGAACCTTAAAAGGGCTATCTAAACTTCAGTTTATTAGATCGTTTACTTGCATTACTTTCCAACATTCATACTATCATTTCACTTATTACCTAACAACTAATGGTGTCACAGCAACTTTGACGTCATACATCTGAGAAATGGGGTTTTTCATTTATTTTACCCATGGTTTGTTATTTTTCCTTTCCAGTGAATTTTATGCAAATATATGTCAATGTTATGTTACTTGCTTGTATAAATACTGCTCGAGTTAGAGCAAAGGTGCCGCTAGCAGCACACACAGTTGAACTCACAAGCTAGTGAGATTCGTGTGTTAGAAGTCCCTGTGTCAGATAATTTCGATTATACAAATGTTTTAAGTCATTGCTTTTAGTATTTTTAAATATATTTGAAGTTCGGAATAAACTTAATTTTTTTTTAAACTTCAGTCTGTGTTGATTCATAAATACACCCCATGCCAGACCAGTGCAGACTCTTATGTTGTCACTCTCCGTGACAAACGTGTTACACAGCATGTTCAATGTGGCATCCACCATTTTCCGAAAGCAAGTTAAATCGCATTACTGCATTCTCAACAGTACCTCTTGACATATCAGAAGGAATGTTATGGACAAGTCAGTGTATTGCATCTTTCAGTTCCGCCAAATTCTTTAGATTATCACCATAAACAGTGCTTTTGAGATAATCCCATAGCCAGAAGTCACAAGGGTTAAGGTCTGATGACCGGGGTGGCCATTTTTGTTAGATATATTTGTGTTTTCCTTAAAGAAAGAGAAACTGTCACATGCCACACCAGATGGCATCATTTGTTCAGAATTCATGTAATTCCACTGTTGTTCAATGTTGCGTGTTGTCTTGTGTCGTGTTTAAGATATTAATGTAAAAGATGCATATTAAAACTTAAATTACTTAGCCTCAGCTGTTTATTATCCAATATCCTGATTCTCTACAACTCCTTTGCTCTGCTGTGATGATAGCGCTGACGTGCTACATAGAATAAGGTAAGCGTATTTTTACTTTACTTTTGATTCGCAAGTGATTTATCTAACAATTTTGTGGGTAAGTTTTGGCCTATAATCCATTCATTTGTGAAATGTTGCTTACGTAACAGTGTGACACATGTACCAATGTGTGGTGGGGCCCTGTCCTGCATTAAAAAAAAAATGTGTCTAAAATGCCATGTTGCTGGAGTTCAGGTATCACGAAACATCTAATCAAGCTGCAGTCACAGTGCATGTAACAGGTCCAGCTGTCAACTGCTCTTGAAAGAAAAATGGTCCAATTATGAAACTACTGTCCGACCACAGAACGAAGAACCACGGTTGGCATAGTGCCAAGACGATTCTATTCATCTTGTAGGTAAGGCTGCTGAGGAAGGAGGGGGAAAAGTCTCGTATTCTCTTGACATTCTTTAGAATCGTTTACTAACTGCACTTGCTTGCTTTTTCCTCGTCTGTTATTTTGATTATTTTATTAAAATTAATGGATCCTTTACCCAACACAACTGCTCGGAATAAACCGCTCCGTAGTGATTGTAAACGGATAATACACAATGTAATTAAATTGTGTGATAAAGAAGCACTAGAAGGAAATGTTATTGTTCCACTTTCGCAATCCCTAAAGAGAGTTAGTGAAATGACCGGGATATCAATGTCCAGTGTACAAAGAATACGCAGAGAAGCAAAGGGTAAAGAAACTCCAAAATTTGAATCTCCGAGGAAACGTCAGAAAAAAAGAACCACCTAAAACGTATCTATAGATAATTTTGATTGTGATGTAATTCGAAGAACAATCCATGAATTTTATGCTGTCTATAAAATAGTACCAACAATTCGCAAACTAATTCCAGTCTTAAGAGAAAAAATCAATTTTACTCATCAAAGAGAAACTTTGAGAAAAATTCTGCACAAAATAGGATTCCGTTTCAAAAAATCGCAAAATAAACGGAAACAAATTATGGAGCGAAGTGACATTATTTTATCTCGAACTCAATTTTTAAGAAATATAAAGCGCTACCGAGAAGAAAATAAGCCAATTGTGTATTTGGATGAAACATGGATTGATAGCAATCTAACTTTTGGGAAATGCTGGCAAACAGATGGAACAGTTGGCGTTTTAGAAACTGGAAATGCGTCCAGAAGAATCATAGTTTTATGTGCTGGCGGGGATATGGGCTTTATACCCAATTCAAATCTGTTATATAAAGCCAATTCAACAAGCGGAGATTATCATGGACAGATGAATTCGAGAATTTTTGAAAAGTGGGCAGAAGAAAAATTAATCCCAAATCTTCCACAAAATTCAGTAGTGGTGATTGATAACGCACCATACTATTCAGTCCAGTTAAATAAAGTGCCGAATTCATCGAATAGAAAACAAGAAATTATGGACTGGCTTGCTTCAAATAATATTCCATGTTCAAGTGATTTACGAAAAATTGAATTATTAGATTTAGTTAAGAGAAATCAGCCTAGAACAAAAGTGTATAAATTCGACACTATGCTCAAAGATAATGGATTTACAGCGCTGAGGCTCCCACCTTATCATTGCGATATCAACACCATAGAATATGTATGGGCAGAAATAAGGAACCACATTCGGAATCTTAACGCGACAGGAGATCTGAACTTATCAAGATTATTAACATTTTCGAATGAGGCTATTGAAAATGTTACTACTGAACACTGGGGAAAATATTGCTCTCATGTTTCATTAGAAAATATGTATTGGGAAAGGGATGGTGTTATTGAAGATTTGGTTGATCCTCTGCAAATAGACATTTCAGACACGGACAGTGATTCTGATATTTCATCAGATGAATATTAGATTTTTCATTCATTTTATTTGACAGTTTTTGATACAAAAAAAAATATTTTTTTATCGATCACTGATGTATTTTTTTCTGCAGCATGTAAATATACCATTGAGTAAATATACCATTTTTTAAATTAATTTAATTTACAATAAAATGCATTTTTTAAATCTAGATTTTTAACTACCATAGAAGACTGAAATTATAACTTTGTATCTCATATTCACACTTCGATTATTTATAAATTTATGAGAAAGTTTTATCTTAAATTCATTTTAAATTTTTTATTGCTAATCACAAAAGATTGAAAATTTTGAGTTGTATATCCTAATTCTTTCTGAAAATTGTAAAACTGCAAATCAAATATATTATTTTTATTGCATTATATATATATTTATGCTATTACAATATATCACTTAAAAATGGAATTTTTCAAACCTTCATTTTAATATGTTTTTCGGTTTTTATTTATACATTCAATCAAAAAAAAAAAAAAATTCTGAAATAGAAAGTTGGTTGAAAACATTCTTTCGCAGTTGTTAAACAACATATCCGAAAATATCCACTCCTATAACACTCCTATTTTTTAAATAGATTGACTTCTTTCTTTTTATTATTTTGAAACTATTATGTACATATTCGATCAAAAATAAAGTTTTAAATAATAACTTTAAAATTGCGGACAAAAAGCAGTCTGAAATACATTACGTATTTCCTAAACAAACACATCCAAAAATATGACGTTTTCCCCTATTTTCTAAGTAGACTAGCTTATCTCGCGCATGCGTAACAGCTTCCAGGGACCTAGCTTCCGTGGTCGGACTGTAGCTGTTATACCACACCAAACAGTCACTTTAGGAGAATGCAATGGAACTGGGTAGATAACATGAGGGGTTTGTTTTGCCCAAATCCTGCAGTTATTGGTGTTGACATTGCCATTTAGATAAAAATGGGCCTCATCTGTCCACAAAATATTCCATGGCCAATGTTCGTCCATTTCCATCTGTGCAAGGAATTCCAAAGCAAAAGATTCTCTTGCAGCAGATTGGTTACGTTTAAGTTCTTAAGCATGTTTGATTTTCTATGCGTAGAACTGCAGCACTTTACGGACAATTTTGTACACCGTACTACACGGTACGTCCGTTTGACGTGCAACAGCACGTACTGTGTGTGCTTTCTATTGTTGCCTCCTCCACTGCTAATGCAACAGCCTCCTTAGTTTCCACAGCAGATTTCCTTCCCTTCCCAGGTGCAACAGATAACAAACCCATAGCTTCAAACTTTGCCATCATTTTCCTCAAATCCTGCGGTGTCATTGGTCCTCATCATATTCCTCTTACTGAATGATACCTTTGCAAAGCACGCCATTCATTGCTATTGCATTCATAATAACATTTAATGAGAAAAGCACAGTCTTGCATGGTTAGAGACATTCTCTATTCGTAACAATGAGAACTCTGACAAACAGGCTCACTTTTATCTGAAAAATCAAATGATGTGTAAAGAGCATCTGCATAAATCATTTGCTTCTTCCTGTCATAAGCCAATTAGAAGCCATTGCAGTTTTGCATAACCCCACAGACAGTTTCGCATTAGAAATGATTAAAAACGTTTTAAACCGATATCTTCATGTCTTAGGGCCGAATTCAGGCTTCAAAATTCACAAATTAGTGATCTGTAAGAAAATGATTTCTGGAATGCACAAACTTTAAATGGCTATTTTGTTTAGGTCAATGTTTCTTAAGGGTATACAAAATGTTAAACTCGTGTAACAAAAGGTTAAGTTAGATTCAGACCCTTATGTTGTTTAACAATATTGATACAGCGCCATTTCCCCCTTGGTGGTTTTTTTTTTTTTTTGGGGGGGGGGGGGCAGAAAAGAAATTTTCATGACCTCCTTTAAACTATTACCAAGTTTGATAACATTTGGTCCAGTAGTTTTCCTTTTATACCCATTTCAAAGTGGAACTTTAATTATAACCACCCTGTATATTAACTTATAAGAAAATATATTGCTTCCTTGACTAGATATGAGATCAGCAAAACATACAATCTTAACTACATGAATAGTATAGTAACTTGCAGGAAGACTTGTGCTCTTCAGGACACACAAGGGATCACTTAAATAAAAAAATACCTTATTTTTTAATGTGCTCCATTGCAGACAAAAACAGATAGGCACAGATAATGGTCTTATCTCATGTAATAAATTATATGGAAAATTTGCCCCTAAAACCTGATATGGTAATCATATATCTGCTTAAACCTTATTATTATTGGGGTTAAACTGTAAAGGGAAGTTCTAAGCTTTCACTAAAATAGAAATATGGGGAAAAAAAGATATGGATCTGAAATTTGCTAACTATGAATTAAAAAAATTGAGAATGGTGTCATCACAACCTTCAAATACATCTCAAAACACGACTGTACTCTGAAAAGATAAGAAGTCAATAGATAACCATGCACATTTGTTTATCTTCTAAAAGAGATTACTTACATGCATATTTCTATGCAAAACTAAAAATAAAGTGAAACTTTAGAAAATCCCTACAAATAAGCCAAATTAAGCATTTTATCATCAGCAATAATGAATTGAAAAAATTAGTAAGATTAAAACAAAATGATAAAAGCCTACCTATCTCTTGTAAAACCTAGTTTAGGTTCAGTATAGGCAAGAATATCTTCTTTAGTCCAAGTAGGGTTTTGATCACCACATAACATCAATCTTACTTCTTCAGGACTGAAAGCTCCTAACTTTTCCATAGGAAAGACAATATTGAATCCAGCTAAACAGATTCAAAATAATGTCAGGAAACATTGTGACATATTTATTTTGTATGCAAAGCAGTAAAAATAATGCACATCACTGAAAACTTTCACCTTAAAATCCCAATCCACATGAAGAATTCTGATTAGAAAGTTAACAAATAATAGCTAATATCCATTTAAGCTTTCGTGCCCAGAAAAATTAAATAATTGAAATTAATTTCTGTACAACAGCATCAGTGTATGCTTCCTCAGCAACTGTTTAATTAGCACCACAGCTATTAAGAAAGAAAACTTGGTATATTCACACACCATTACAACTACAAGGTTAAGGGGCCTACAGTTACGATTAAAATGTTCCCCCACATATGACTCATAAACCAATTTCAAGGTCTGGTTTGGTTTTGGCGCACTACGGTCATTTTTTGCTACACGAGGGCTAATTAGACTGGGACCTACTGCTTAAAGCCGATTCTGAACGGCTACAAACATCCATGCCAATTGTGGGACTCTAACCCACAGACTCTAGTACCTAAGGCACCTTAAGCCCAGCTGAACCAATTTCTAGATAATTATAGAAGTTTCTGGAAGGAAGAAAATCTGAAAATTAAATTACGCCTCTATTTCCAGTTCTTCTACTGTAAAAACTAGACAAACTATCATATTATTTCTAAAATTGGTTCCTTTCTTATCAAAAATGTGAAAAACAAATGCCAAATAAATTTCTAAGGTGAGAAGGAGGTATAATTGTGCTGCAGTTGCATGTAAGCTAAGAAACCTTGCAGAAAATGACTAAACATGAATTTGAAGAATGAGATCAACACCTTAATCAGCTCAACATGACATTTAAATTATATCAATTTTTCTCGAATACAGCTTTTAAATTTTCTCTTTTTAAACTATACACAGAATTTCCCTGAATTTTCTCAAGATGTTTCACATTTATTTAAAAATTCACATTTATTTTTCTCATTTTGGCCCAAAAATGTTAGAATCTTACAAAATCAAAGCCTCAGCTTTGAACACATTTTCCTTACTGTATTTAGTTAAAATAAACATTACTTCAAAGGAAGTTTATATATAGAGTGTTCAAAATTAAGTCTAAAAGTTAGAGTTTATAAATAGATGCAATAAAATTACAGTAAAATTGAAAAATTGTTAGGATATAAAGTGTTTCAAACTATATTCAATTAGTGCTAAATCATAAAAATTACTTTAAAAAAATGTGTATAATTCAATCATATTGTTCAATAATTCATCTAATAATCGAAACCAACTGGTAAAAATTTCAATGCTTAACAATGGAAAATGCTCAATTCTATTTTTTATTAACAGATTGGTTATCAAATTGTTCGAAAACATCAATTAAAACATATATATAGATCTAAATAATAAAAATTTTAAATTTAAAATAAGCGAAAAGTCTTGAAAAATCATGTGACTTCAAAACGCTGTGATTGGTTCTGACGTCACTATTTAACATGCTTCAATGTTTACATTTTTCTAGCGCGAGATTCTACGCTTCCTCCTCTAAAAAAGGAACATTTTAAAATCATTTCTTTCTAATTTGGTTTAATTTTTCCAATTTTAGTTTGTGGCTACTGTTTATTCCCCCCCCCTTTTTTTAAAATTATATTCTATCGTCGTCTTTATTATTAGTTTTATTTCTGTTTTGTTTACCATGGCGTTATTACCCGGTTTTGCAAAAGGGCAATCTGACAACCTGCCTAAAATGGATTCATTTGCAGTGTTTTCCTTTTAGGGAAATAATCCAAGTTTTATGGGAGCAGAAATACGAGGATTTAAAGCTCAGAGGTATGTATACATTTGTTATATTATAAAATGGAAGACCGGTTCATTACCTTATCTTTTGGAACACTAAAAAAAAGCTTTCCAGGTGTATTTACAGTCGTGCTTGTGCAGCAAGGTACTAAACAATATTTAAAATTTGTTTTAACACACTTTGACATCTTAAAAATAAAGAAAAAAATGCTAGATATCAAACTTAAACTACGCAACACAATCCAAACACCGAAGTAAACAAATTCGCTATGGTAAACTGTGACGTCACATGTATCCACATAGGAAAAGTAGCATTTTTGAGACGAAGTAAATAGTGCACATTTAAAAACAAATTATGTTAACTTTTAGAGTTCTAAAACTAAAAAAAAAAGATGCATTTCGATCATATTTTTCTATTTCCTATATCATAAATGTAATATAAAAAAAGTTTCAAATTTCTCATTGCCTTCTCTTTGTCATACAACATATTAAATGATCTGCTGCATTGCATGCAGTTAAACAAAGTTTTGTTTGTATGCTAAATACAGAAAGGACTTGTGTTAGCACCAAGGGTTAAAAATAAAGTACATTTTTATCCTCAATAGGTTTTCCTATGGCTTGAGACATCCAGTCCAAAAAGTATAATGTATAAATAAAATAGCATTTGTTTAAATTAAATATGTTTTAATTGTAATATTATTTAATTGTAATTGATAATTACCTTTTTCTGCTGCATACTAGGAGCTGTTCACTTACCTCAGCAAATGTTTTCATTTGGAGGAAGTTGAAGTTGTAGTATGATAGGCATGTGATGTCATTTGATAGCCTGTTAATTACTCATTGTTTCCCAGGTATGAGGTCATCAAATAGTGATCGAATATTTTGAAGTCAGGTACACCTCAACCCTGGGTTTTAATTTCTTTTTAATCAAATGGCATCACATGCACATTTTTCAGGATATGCAGATTTGTTTCACATATGATGATATAAAAGGCCAAGTTTGATCAGTGAGCAGTCAGCCAGCAAGCAAGATGCAGTCAGCATCAGGATAGATGTGATTTTGTTTGAATATACTACTGGACAGTACCTTTATTATTTTTGTTTAATGTTTTAAATAAAGCTAAAGTTATCCAAGTTTTTGCCTGATAAATTCTACTTACAAGATCCACCAGTCAACAACTCGCAATGCAGAACGTTTTAGTAAAAAATTAATTTATAGATAATAAACAAATTATCACCTTTAAAGGCTTCCATCTGTTTGCGAATACCAGTATGAAGACAAAAATCAGTCATTAGTTCAACATATTCTTCAACATTTTCTAATGTAACTTCCTGTCAAAAACAATGCAAGAAACAATATAAGAATTAAAGTTGAAGTGAAGATTTCTTCATTCATGAGTCAAACTTTTGCTACAAAACAAGCAAAATATAGATTTTAAGGATGAGGTAGAATTTTCTAAATATTCCTGCTAAATGTAGCTCATAATATTACCAAGAACTTGATCAAGTCTGCTGGGGACAAAATAAAAGTTTTAAATACATACTTTGCCATCAGTCACTTCCTTTCTGTCTTTTTACATTTTTCACCAACTAAAGCATATGCTATATTTTAAAAACATTATAGTGAAGTTTTAAAACAAAAAATAAAATTACAAATGATGCAAGATGTCATTAATTGAGGTGAAAATTCTAAGGAATGCAAAATTCATACAGGATGAATTAATTGATGCATTTTATTACCTGACACACCTCTAAAAGGATAAATTAATGTTAGGGGATAAAGGATAAATTATAAATTTTAATAATTTTAATAATAAAGGATAAATTAATGCTAAAGATACATGAAAGAAAAATATTTAAAATGAACAAAGATTAGTGATCTACCCTCCTGTGGTTAATAGGCAGCTGAACTGAGTTTCAGCAAAATTTTACTGTGGAAATTCAATCAGAGATAAAACTTTCATGGGATTCTACATTTAAATAATAATAAAAAATAAATTTAAAATTGCTATTTTATTTCATACTTTAAGAACAAAGTGATGTTAATTACATACCACATTTTCTCCACCTTGTTTTAGATCCACAGCTGAAAATCCATAAACCTCAGATGGAGGAAAGTATTGAAATGTTAAGCTGTTAAAAAGAAATAAGTATTAAGAAAAATCTCATAAAATTTTTTTTTAAATATAAATTTTCAGTTTTTAAGGAATAGAAAATAAAGGATTATACTGCAATAATAATAATAATAATAATAATAATAACTTAAGATGTCATTTTAATCATACTGAAATACAAAGGGTTGATTAACCATACACATTTTAATACTTCTGCTAAACATGACCGACTTAACATAATAACTATGTTTTTGCAATTGAAGATGCTAAGTTGATTTAATATGGAATTGATACATACCACAGTTTTATAGATTTTAAAGCAGCCTATGGTGGCACTAACCATCAGAACTTATAGGCTGTTATATACGAATTTGAAACTCTGGTAAAATTAAGTAGATCAGTAAAACTTACTATGGATAATTCAGCTTCTTGTATCAAAATTCATGGAATTTTATCAGGTTTTCAAGTGAATAATGTACTCAGACAAGGAGACTCATTGGCATGTCTACTTTTTAACCTTGCCCTTGAAATAATTACACAAGACTCTGGAATAAATACAAGAAGTACACTGTTTAACAAGTCTAACCAGATTCTGGCATATGCAGATGATATAGACCTTATTACAAGAGCCTTAAGTGGATTAGAAGACCCATTAATGACTTGAGACCACTGCAGAAAAAATGAGTCTACAGATCAATATAAATAAAACAAAATTCATGGCTGTCACAAAGATGATTTCACTCCTTTCACTGCTTGAAGTTTGTGACTACAAGTTTGGAAAAGTGAATAACTTTACATACCTTGGATCAGATACAAATTGTGAAGGTGACCACAGCAATAAAATACAAAACAGAATTTTGGCGACTGACCAAACTTACTTAGATCAAGCTTTGTCAAAAGAAAAAAACAAAAATCTTGCTTTACAAAACTATACTGCCACCAGTTCTGACTTATACTATGGAAACTTGAATCATAACCAAACAGAATCATATCATTTGCTTGCTATATGCAAAAGACATGAAAAAATATTTGATGGTGTTAAAATAGGCAAACCTGGAGGATAAGTTTCAATGATGAATTACATAGGATTGATAAGATCATGACATTATAAATTATATAAAAATAACCACACTAAGTTTGCTGGCCATTTCTGCAGGATGATAATTCAGTGATGTATGAAGTTTTTAACCACAAACTTATTGGTACAAAGATCCAAGGAAAGCCTAAATTGGATGGATGGGCAGCATTGAGGATGATTTTAAGAACATTAATATAAGTAACTGGAGAAGCCTGGTCAAGAGGACAGAATGAGGAAATGCTCTAAAGAAGGCCATAGCCCACCCCAGGCTGTCATGCCAGTCATGATGATTATTTCTGCTTGAGCAGAAAGAAAAAAAAATTGTGCATAGATGATGTAGCTAAGAAAAAAAAATGCATTTTCAATAAACAATTTGTCAGTAGGCTTACAACCGAAAGTTTTATTTATTACTTTTTCAAAAATATTGTTCCTTGAATGTACAGAACACACTTATATATATTACATAATTATTAAAAAATAGGATGCAATATTCTGCAATACTGCACAAATTTATGATGTAATAAAAAAATGTATGATGAAATAGTTTCGATATCCACACGATAAATCAAATAAATCTTCATTTGAGAGTTAACAAAATAAGTGCACAGTCATTGCTTCTCATTATTATTACATAAAAACATTACTATCTATTTTGCATTGTTAAATATGTAGTGTTTGATTTTTATCTGTGAAGTTAAGTGCATACATAATTTTATTCCCAGTATGGCTGGAAATAGTAAAAGTGCCACACACACACAAAAAAAAAAAAGAAGAAAAAAAGAGAGAGAGAGAGAAAGAGGGGAGTGTAATAGACTTAGAAATGAAACAAATGAACAAGCCAAAGTACAACAAAAAAAACTTGTTTTCAAAGAAATGGCTTCAGCTTTCCACTGTATCAATAAAGTATTACAACAATTAGAAGCAATGGATTCAATTGAAGAAAGATTCACCATGTGTCAGGAAAATCTGGCTTGCTACCAGACAATATACAAGGAAAAGAAAACTTAAACTGTTCAAACTCCCTTGGATAACATTGTTAAAAAAACTTGAAATGTATCTCCTGTTGTAATTTCTGAACAAATGGATTGTACTAATATAAGTAGTGATGGCGAAGAATAATTTATATCTTCTATATAAAATACAATGTATTTTAATTTATATATGTATGTATGAAAGTAAAAAATATATATGTGCATACATAAAAAATAAATTTATTTGAAACTCAACTTACAACCAATGTCTCGGTCCCTATCTCGGTCGTAAGTCAAAGAATACCTGTACTATAATTCATCAGTTATTGGTTCTTATTGGAATCCTGAAACCTGTAGGCTTTGTTAGATCACTCAATTCAAATGAAGCTTTAAATATTACAAATATCCTTCAGTGAATAACAAATGTTCAATCAATTGAATACTGAATTTACTATTCACTGTTATTTTAAAGATTTTTATTTTTAAATCCACAAAACAGCTTTTCAAATTAGGTAAACTTTTAAAATAGGGCTCTATTACTAAATAATGTGTCAGATATACTTATGCACAACTTAAAGAGGACAATTTAACATACGTTAAATCTTCTATTTTAACTGCAGTCCCAGAACTAGGCATGGGGATGCTCAAATTTTTCAACTGATTTATTCTGTCTTCCTTAGAAAGACTTCTTTCAGCTAAAATACAGTGTTTCTTGGAGGCAAGTTCCTGAAGCTGCTTTAAGAACTTAGCTTGAATTTCATTCACCTGAAATGAATCAAGCATTTTGGCTTGGAAATTGTACATGATAATAGAAACAAAATTTTTTAAAAAGCATTTAATGTTACTTCATTATTACACAATTTGATATGCAAAAACAAAAATGTGGGTAACTTTTAAATTCCTAAAAAATGTAAAAAATTAGACGAGTAGAAAAACTTTATTTACTGCAGTTTCTCACTTTGGTTCAGACTGGCTAGAAAACAATTAATTTTCAGAAATATATATTACCTTAAATTATTGTTATTTCATGAAACCCACTAGGATGTAAGATACTTACAAAACCAGCAACAAAAATAAGCTATTCTAAATAATAATCAAATTACATATGACGAGTTAGCGTGTTTTAATTTTAACAGCATTAAAAATGGTGAAAATGTCTGTCACATACCATTAAAATGTAACATGCATACAAGCACATATAATTTTATGAATGATATTTTAATGAAGTAACTTATTTACATTCATGCCTTCATAGGTTAGTAATAATTAAAATAGGTTTTTGTATTGAAAAGACAGAACGAGTATAATTAAGCATTATCTTGACAATATTATCAAAGTATACCAAGGAAATATAAAAAAAGAAAAAAAAAGAAAATCTTACTTCAAGGAAATCATCATAACCAAGAATTCCATAAAACCATGCATATGAAAGTTCTGGGGGTGATTTTTTGCACTTTTTGCTCTTCTTTAGTTGTTCTTCTGAAAGAACAACATAAAGATCATCTTCTGTAAATGAAGACACCATTGCCGCTACAGAATGATTAGATACTGGTTCCCTGAAAGAATTAAAAAATTTCAGTTTAAGACATCTTTGATAAAATTATGAAATGTAATAAAAAGTAAAATGAAAAAAACAAGGTTTTCAGACAAGTTAATATTACAACAACCACTTTTCACTTCAAGGAAAACATGTTAAAAATAAGCTAAATCAAATTGGTGTGTATACCATTATTTCACATAACAGAAAAAAGATAGTTAAATAAAATATATGTTCATGACATTTTATAATCAATCAATTAATACAACATTTTGTAATACACAAAAAAGACAAGAAGCCTAACTCCAGTAAAATTCTTAATTCTTATTTATAACTGAAGATAACTTGAATACACATCAACAAATTATACATAAGGTAAATTTCATATAAGTCATCTCACCTATCTCGCATTTTACTAAGAACTTCACCATGACACATAATTTTCAAAAATGGACGTGATAGTGGCAAGTCAACTAAGCGGTTATCTTGAAGTGCTTTAGCCAGAAACATTCCAAGAAAATGAAAATAATGCTGTACATCATCAATAATATCACTATCTTGCGGAAGTGGTGCAGGGAATAAACCATAGGTAGTACTTATGTAATATCCAGGCGGCTTAATAGCTTCATTTCCGGATTTCTATAGGATAAATAAATTTAAAGGAAAGTATTTGAGAATGTACACAACATATATTTCAAAATTTACAAATGTAATGATCTCACTATTTAATTTTTTTCCAAATTATCATTTGAGAATCTACGTTTTGAGAACCTGCTAATATGCATTCAAAAAGGCAAACAATAAGCCCTTATTATTATGCGCTTAAAACAATTTGCAAAATAACTAGACCCAAAATTCCCAAGAGGAAAAATAAAAAAGGGAAAACATTTTAGATAATAAAGGGATGAGAACTTATGTTCAGCTTTTGTATCCCTTTTATGCAGCAGAATCAATATTTTTTTATGCAGCACTATCAGAATTTTGGTACAAGACTATTTTTTAAATTACAAATGTTTATGTAAAATAAAAAACAGAAAGTAAACATAATATAAAATACCATGTCTCCCTGACATACATGTTTTTCTTTTAACGTATGTTAATAAAATAATTTATTGGCTTTGAACATATACAAATATAATAAGCTTAAAGTTTGCATTTACTGGTATAATGCCCAACAACATGACCATGCCCCCTTATTTTCCCAGATATATACATCCCAAATGCAACACTATCACCAAAAACAGCATTTTGTAACAAACCCCAAAATTACAACTAGTAGTGAATTTCTCAATTTTATTTTGAGGATTTACTTGTCATAAGAGGATTTTCTACTGCATGCCCTTGTGTAGCAAAAAGATGACCGTAGTGCCCTCAACAAAACCAAAACTACTGCATACCAGTTCAATGAAATCCATTACCATTCTAAAAAATCAGGTTAACAAATTTCTTGTATCAAAAGCTTTTTCAGTATTCTACCAAAATTTGGGCAAAGAAAAAAAAATTCTACAGTCGATTTTCATACTAGTATTAATTATAGAATGATTTCCAAACTTGAACAGCTACGATGAAATCAGATTGAAATTGTATTATACTCTATACCATCTAGCATGAGATTATATCATAACAGTTAAATGTTTAAAGATGTGTGAAGACATATTTTAGAGAATTATTAGCATCTAAAGGCTATTTAATGGAATCCATCAGTAGCTTAGTCAGAAACCATTTTAAAAGTGTCCTTTTTACAAGGAGAGATTTGCATCTGGGAGGAAGGTAGTGATTTGAAAGGCTTTTGCATACAAATTCCTTTCTCCTCCTACTAATTAATAGGTCCTTCAGTGCAGTAGAGTGGGGGGGGGGGGATACCTAAATCTCAACTTCCATGACTATGCCACTGGAAATAAGATCTAAATTCTGGGATATAGTATTTTAAAATATTTTATCAACAAATTTTCATCATTTTCCTAAGATACAAAAATAAAAACTATTATGCTAATAAAGAAAAAGAAAATAAAGGAAAAATTCCTCATCTTTCATAGATTCTATAGAACAAAATAGAAATTAAATGCTATAAATGGCAATGACTCACATAGCTTTTAAAGGCAATTTTCTCCTTTACATACCTACCATGACAGTTTATAAATGTCGGGAATGAGGCACTGAATTACTGTAGGGAAGTTTACCTTATGAAAATAAAGTTTTTTTATTTATTTATTTATTTATTTTTATTTTTTATTAAAGACTATTTACAAAAATGAATGTAGCATACTTATGGGATTTTTCCTTAAACACAAATAATTTTTAATTTAAGAGTCATGAAATAACATTCATTACAAATAAATATCAAGTACCAAATGTACTTGAGAGCTAGATATGATGATTGTCAATATGAAAGATATTACTTACAGAGAAAAATGGTATATCTTTTATATCATCATTGCAAAGCCAAAGTCTAAGATCTTTACGTTGCAGCTCTGCAGCAACTAAAGTGAAGAACTCTAAAGTTGGACCCAATCCAGTACCTTCCTCATCTTTAAATTCAACCTACACAAGAGAAAAAATAAAATATTTTAAAAGGAATACTTATGCATAGCGGAAAAAAAAACTTGAGTAATGCCAAACATCACTGTTCTAAGATCTAGAGTAAAATATAAATACAGATTTTAGAGCATTATTTTCATAAGATCTGTATATATATAATAAATAAAATTTAAAAACTTACATTTTGCTAACATTGTGTAACAGCTGCTTAGTTCAATGCTATTTGAATAATATTCATTTTGAGGAGAACACTTTCAAGAAAAAAATAATTCAAATTGTTCTTGAAGATATATATAAAAAAAACTTTCCTCATACATATTTCACTTCTTATTTTATATGTTTATACAAAATATTACTTCTATTATTATGAAAATGCAATGATATCTATAAACATGATGTAACTACAAATTCAACATTAGAAATAAAGATGATAAAAATATCAGATTAATAAATTAATGATTTTCAATGCAGTGCTACAATACAGTCTTCAAGACAACTTCAGTTGAGAACTAAAAATCTTTTCATTTTCCATTTGATTTTGAGCACTGAACAAATTTGTAAATTAAAGAAAACAACTTTAAACCCACAATTAATTTCAAAAATGCTATCTGTAATAATCCACCAATTACTATAAATGTTATCAAGTTATGATACTAAAAACACATTTTAGTGCATCTCACTTAATTTACCATATGCCTCTTCAACCAAGAATTACCCACAATTTTTAAAAGTTCAATTCATAACCTGTTATGCATTTCAAAATATATTTATTACAAATTTGTTTGACCTAAATATTATTCCCTGTATGTCTCACATATAGACACTATCAGGTCAATTTTTCTGTTTCAGACTCCTTTTTTTTTAAATTTATTTTTTTAAGATCAAAGTGACATACTTCAAACTCTGGAAAACGACAAATTATAAGTATTTAATGCTTTATGGATGTAAAATTCTTATTTTTCCTCCATCTAAAAAATTTCATTCTGAGCTATTATAAGAGGACAAGTATAAAATTTAACCATTTTTAACTGCAGAACAGAAAAAAATAAAATTATAACATTTTGACATGCACAACTATTAATACAATTAGTTATATTCAAGAAAAAAAATACAAATTACTGCAGCAAGTTAACTGCCTTTAATGCAACATTTTGACATCAATCAAATAAACTACACATGCTACTATAATACACACAATTACATCATTTAAAATTTTTCTGATATGCCTTTATAATCAGATCACTTAAATTATCTCACAATAAGGAATATAAAAGTCATGAAATTTATATTAATTTTATAAATCATTGCACATAAAAAATACATGTAATTATAATACAAAACACATTATATGACAGCATAAGATCTAAAAATGTTGGAATTTTTTTTATACTTCTAAAATGCTTTTACGATCAGCATGAACTTTTAACACTTGCACAGCCCAATATAAAAGCAGCTCTCCACGTGGTACTTTGACTCTTTCATGCTTTAGACGACCAATACGATATTCATGAGGATCATCACGTCTAGGAGATGGTCCCCTATTACGTTCCAATGCTAAGTCTCTTTGATTCTGAAGCCAAACTATTGCCCTACAAATATTTTAAAGATGAGATTACTCAGAATTGAAAATAAGTATTTAAGAATATATATGAAAATACAGGACTCTCTAACTTTATAATAATGGTATGTTTTAAGAATAATTTCCTATGAAAAAAATTAACTTGCAATTCTTCACATTTTACATTGTACATTATTAACACAATTTTATAGTAGCACATTTCATGACAACATAAATAAAAGATGTAAAAATCAAACAAGAAAAATTTATAAGTATATAAATATCAGAATTGAAAAGTATAAATATTTACACACTTAAAACAGGCAAATTCTCTTTCATTATTTACTAACAAAAATTTAACATAAGACATATATAAATTTCATTGAGCTGCAACTGTGGAAAAGTTTTACACTTCAAATCCTTACCTTGATGCACCAAATGCTGTACATGTAAAATATAAACTTCTTGTCTCAAATGGGAAGATCATGGGACATGAGTATGTAAGATATTCACACCAATCAGGCTGTGCTCCCGATGACAATACTAATGGATCCTACAAAATAAATAAATAAATAATAATAATAATAATAACAAAAATAAAATTGAATTTGAAATGACAGTATTCAATTATTACAATCAATATACATAAGGCCACAAAAGGTTCACAATGAAAGTGCAGCTGAATTTATGACAGTAGACAAAAAATAGAAATACAGTACAAACACAGACAATGTATGCAACACACATTACAATCATGATTACATAGCATCCTAATTTTAGCATGTTGTATATAAAAGTGTTGTTGTAAGAAGCTTAAATCTAGAAAAAAATTATAAGGTACATGTTATGCCACTTTTTATGCTCTTGAATATTCATACATTTTCTACAATGAAGATAAAGTGTGATGTATACCAGAAGCACTCTATCCATTAACTACATAACAAATATTTACTAAATTACATTAATCTAATGTAGATTTAACTTCTATGCTCACATATTATGGTTCTGAACATCATTAATAAGGAAGTCATCCAAAGTTCAGTGAAAAATATTTACCTGTAGTTGTTGAACAAGCTTGGTAGTAATTTTTTTACTAATAAAATCATCAGCAGGAACTTTGAAATTAGAATCATCCCAGTCTATAAAAAGAGAATTAAGAAAAAAATTTAGAAAAAAATTAAGTTAAAACATTGGACTATAATCACAGAATAAATATCTATACTAAATATGACTATGCAAAAGTAGAAACTACGATATCAGTACAGAAAAGAACTAACCCAATGAAGTTTCTTTTGAGAGAACATACAGTAATCTCAGAACTTGTAACACTTCTTCAACAGTGCAACCAGTAGGTTCCATCGAAACAGAGGGTAAATTACAGGAACTAATACTACCAGATAACTGATCCCATGATTTTCCAGAATCTTTGGGAGTATCAGCTTTATTAAGCTTTGTGTCCTGCTGATGAAAAAAAAATTTGTAATATAATACGAAATTTTGTAGAATAGTAATTATTAAGTACTACAAAAAACAAAATAAATTATTGATCATATTTTATGTGCTGAGATATACTACAGAGAGAAATTGCATACAAAACAACAGAAAGCAGCGAAAAAATATCACAAACACATCAGCAACTTTGCCTCCCCAACCACATTCCCGTTAAAAAAAAATACAAGTCTAAAACAAAACAGGAGGTGTCATATCCTCTCCAAAATTACAAGATTACAGAGACAATACAGCCATTGCTTAAGCAAAATTTACCAATTTTACCTGGACTACCAGAAAAATTTATCCCTAAATATTTAACTGAATTTTTAAGGGTTCATATGCTGACAGTAAATTTATTTTTTACCCTAGACTTAATCAGGTTTTCCAGATGATTTGATGAAAAATTCAAATAAAATTTTGTAACAGTCTTTGTTTTTTGATAAAGCTACAATCACTATTTTATGTTATCTATTTATGCATAATATTTTACAATAATCTATTACCTCACCTATTTTAGTGTAACTCTACATGAACTTAAAAAAGGTAAAACAAAAATGTCCTCTAACAAATACACATTGAAGATGGCAATACAAAATATTGTACCTCAAATTTTAAAAAAATCCTCAAGTACAACACTTTACAGTTATGAGCTGTTAATCTGATGTATGTAACAAGGCATCCTTATACAAGTCATATATTACAGAATTAGCATAATTAAACAGACTAATGTGGAAGATGATTATTAAACAACAATACTACAAAATGCACGCACATGCATTTAAATAAAATAATTAGTTACAAATTTAAATGGTATATTTACAATAAGGTTAATATATCATCAGTGTTCTGTAAAAAGGGCAAATATGTAAATCTCAATGGGAATTCACCCTTTTTACAGAACACTGACAATATGTTAAAGTACAATTTAATATGGTAAATTTAGAGGGATAAAGAATGACCTAATAGTTTCTTAACCGTCTTAATTTGCAGGGATATGGGTAAAAGCCAGAAACAAAATATTGGAAATTATTAGAACAATTTTTTACTTTGTAAATAACTAAAGAAATTTATTTTCATTAGCTAGTAATATCAATTCTTCAGGGTTATTCATGTTGAAATCGGAATTAAAAAAAACTCCACATAAACATGAAGTTGCAGGAATGTCAGCAATTAGTTGACAATTCTAGATTTCAGGGAAAATTAAATTTTATTCCTGACTTTTTCAGCCATTCCTTTTTCCAAACAATTAAATTTCCTGATATTCCAGGAGAGTACAAACGTTGATTTCCATCAAAACTATCCATCAGTAAACTGAACACTCAAGATGGGCTTTTATTTTTATTTTTTTAAATCAGATATTATTTTCAGTGTTTTTCAAGAATCTGTGCTTTTTCAAATGTTAAATAGATGATGAACACATGGTCATAGGTCAGTCAACTACAAAAATTTTCTTTAAAGGAAAACAAAACATGCAGAAATTATCAAACATATTAAGTAATCATCTATAATGATAACAAAACTTACCTTAGACTTCTTCTCTTTGTTTTCTTTATAAATAATACTGAAAAATAAAAATACATATGAAAACTATGGACATATAGAATAACAAAACATTAAACAAAATAAAATCAGTTATTTAACTATGACAAAAAATTCCACATACAGAGCGAAAAATTACAATTCCTATATCAAGTTAATACCAGACACTTTTAACTAACAAAATGTAACAATTTTCTATGATAAATATACACTTCTATTTTCTTGTTTACAACATAATACCAAATTAGTACATATTGTCACATAAACAAAACTTACGTATAAGTTGGCTCCCATATACGTCTAATTTTATCCTGGCGAGTACCCATTTGAGATTCTTGAACAAGCTGTTGAACAGCATGGAATATAGTCCAGTCCTGATTTGTTAATTCTAAAACAATATCTGAAACCTAAAAAGTACAACGATATGGCATTGATATCTATAACTTATATGTAAAAAATTTCAGAGTTAAAAGAATTCTTGATTCATAATTGCGGTAATTAGAAGTAGAAAGGCACAATGAATTGGTCTCTTAATATATGTGTAGTAAATGAAAACAAAAATAAATAGTTAAAAAAAAACTATCCATTTTCAAGAACATTTTAAATTACCAAATTTTTCCCACTCTATTTTTAAAAAATTGTTGCATATTTTATTTCTATTACTAATTGTAATATCTCCAAAAATCTAGAGCTGGCAGTATAAATTTTTAGAGACATACCTTCAATAATTTTTCAACAGCACAGAAAATGTTATAAATGATAATAAAAACTGAAACTAGCCTATGGTTACAAAAATGTTTATAGGCTCTACAGAACTAACCCTACCAATGCTCAACTTAAACATGACATGATATCACATTAAAAGAAATATTTTGCTTTGTAATGTATGCAATTTCACAGAAGTGATGGGTTCCAAATAGAATGTTCCCCAGGTATTATTTTTAGAACTCCACTGCAGGCTCTGTCTATGACAAGCATCTGATTTTAAAAAATACATTTCAAAGGAGTTAAAAAAACATTTGAGCATATTTGAAGGTTTAAAATACTCTTAATAATACAAATTCTCTTATTAGTTAATTCATCGAAACAAGACTTAGTGCAATGTGAACATATAATTTAGAACGAACCTAAGTCAAAACAAAATTTAAAAACTGAAATTACTAAATTAATAGATTTATTTGTCAGCCAAGAGAATAAATCAATAGATCAGTTTGTAAACAAACAAGCAAAACAGGATATTGAGTTCATATATGCAAATTATTAGTTTTAAACAACTTTAACAGTTGTACATCCTCTCAAAATAACTATCAAAGCATATTTTGTATGAAAATGTCAGGTGCAAAAGTTAAAAGCTAAGGAGTAGTTACATATACAACAGAAAGAACAAAAGATGTGCATACTCACTGACATTGTTAAAATTGAGAAAGATTGCCAACATGTACACAAAATTAAAAGTAAGCATGGCATAAATGTTAGAGAAAAAACTGCCACTCTCAAAAGAATCCAAAGAACATTAAAAAAGGTAAAGAACAGTAGATTCTCAGAAAATTATTAAACTGCCAATGACTTTTTGCCATACTCCAACACATAAGAACTTGAGTTGCATCACGGAAGGAGAAGAGATGTACTTAGTAATAACTATTACCCATGAAGAATAATTCTTTGCTTTAAACATTCAGTCCAATAAAAAATGTTCAGTTGCATGGTAATTTTATTCACTCTACCTTCATACACAATTTCTTTATACAAAATCCCCCCCCCCTCCAAAAAAAGAAAAGTCAACAGAAAACAAATTAAAAATTCTTACACATTTGTAAGTTATTTAAACAAAGAAAACACAGCATCACTCTTTAATTGATATAAGAAAGGTAAATTTGTGCAAAAGTTTTAAGCAAACAGACTTCAAGAAACTAAAAAACAGTATTGGTTATACTTTTAATTCCCATTTTTATTACAAGAATTTTAAAACTGTAAAATAATCCTTACTCCAGGAATATTGGGTCCTTTAATTTGCAGTAGTAATTTAGGCTGCACTGGGGAAATCTGTACATCATCACTTTCAGTTACATCAGAGCCTTTAAAGTAGTAATTATACTAGTTATTACAATTTTAAACAGAAATTCTTAGCTAAGAGAAACAATGATAAAATAAAGATAATAAATTTTCTTTGACAATTATTATAAATTAACACATTTATATGAAATTCCAAAAAGATATGAAGCACATCATTGAAAATGGTAGTGCCTAATAATACCTGGAGCAGGAATATCCAAATCAGAAATCTGATTAACATTGGTTCTTCCGGGTCTGGGATCAAATGCTGGAATGAGAGCTGAAAATTGTCTCTTTAAGACAAATTCATCATCCCAACTCCTAGGTTTTCCATTTTCAGTTTCACCTTCATCATCCTAACAGAAACGCAAGAATAAAATAAGACACCAATTTTTTATATTTTTTTTCAATTACAATATTATCTTTAAAGTTTTAAAAGTCTTACGGTAATATCTTCAAAGCCATTATCATCTTCATTTTCATCATCATCCTCATTTTCATCATCTTCAGGATCAGGTAATTCCTCTTCATCATCTAAGTCAACTAGGAGTGTTGTGGCACGACAGCTATCTAAGAAATCTTGTTCACTTTCACTGGATGTAGATGTCAGACTAACGGTTAAAGATTGCCCATATGAACCGGCAGATACAGCACTACTAGTAGGTTGACTTCCAGATAAAGCAGAAGTAGTTGTAGTAGTAAGACTAGGATAACTCTGGGCAGTTGTCAGGGGGCCACCTAATGATTGAAAATATTAAACTAAGAAACAAAAGTTACAGGCAATGCATTAAACAATATATATAACTGATAAATAACAAGTAAATTATAAATAGATTGAAAAAACTTTCCAAAAGATATGTTGCATGCTTGACACTTAAGCTAAGATAAAAGAAACCTGAATCCCATATGCTAATATCCAAAATTAAAATACTCATGAGTCAAAAGTTGTAGAATTTAGAAACATCACTTTTAAATGAATCCCATGATAATGCATTATACAGCACATAAATGATGATGTACAATACCTAATTATTATGCTTAACAAAATAAACAAAATAAAAATAAATAATGTTTAACTTTGACTTTTTTTTCTAATTGCATAGCTGCCTCAGACTTATTCAGAAATTAAAATTAAAAATTTATATGACTGTAAGCAAAACAAGAGGTTAGTATACATAATTTTGAGTTAGTAAAAATAATACAACCAAGTTTAAATACTTGTGAAGCTAATGACAAGAAGAAAAAAAATTAGCTCTCACATATTCTTTGAGCAAATTTGCAGCAACTGCAATTATCTACATGCATATCATCATCCACATTAGTAAAGTATGAAAAAAAATAGTCATTAGATGAAAGGAGTTTCAACAAGGCAAAAAAGCTCAAGTTCACAATTTAGCAAACACATAAAAATTGAAGTTATATTTTACACATGCACTCTTAAACATCTTAACCTGAATGCATTAAATTGAGTGTTTTATGAATGCTGCATAACAATTTGTCACAACAGCAATCTAGAAAATTCTTGCAGTCAAAGGTTCATGGCCAAGATACAAAAATATTTATTAAAATAATTCCATAGAAAAATATGCATTAATATGATGTGCAATTTCAGAATATACGAAATACAGAATATCACACACTACAAAAACCATTTAAATAACATTTAAAAATCCCTACAGAACGCAACGAATTTCATAAATAGAATTCTAATATTAAAAGCTTTATTATATCTAAAAGTCAATAACTAACATATTGGTCATATAATTCTATTTTCCCTTTAAATAAAGGAGCTTTTCACCACCCTTTACAATCTAGACAGAAAGATGGTCCTACTACTATAATTGATCTTTAAAAGAATTTAATCTATAACCCTATTTCCATAATAATTTAAAAGGTGAAAACTCAAATTCAGATTCAACTAGTATAGTAATCTAATAAATTCATTTAAAAACAGCCATAGGATTTCTGATTCTGTGAGAAGAGAAATTCAAATACATAAAAAAAAAATAAATAAATAAATAAAAATAAATAAATAAAAAAAATAAAAAAAAATAAATAAATAAATAAATAAATAAATAATAAAAAAAAAAAAAAAAAAAAAAAAAACCTTACAAACACCTTCTATAACTCAAAAAAATATGCACATTTTAAAATAAATGTTGATATGTTTTTAAAAGTTATTGATAGATCTATATGCAGCCTAAAGTCATAACCCATACACAGAAGATATCCATTATACAACGCCATATAACTCTTACAGTCATCAACCACAACCACTTTTAATAAGTATAAGAAATATATAGAGAATATCATCAAATGACTTTCAGAACAGAATAACTGGGATGATTAAACACCATATATTATGCCTTTAGGGGAAATGTTAACACAGAAGGGTCAATTAATGAAAATAAGTTACAAAACATCAGGAAAGAACCAAAAAAGAAAGTAGGATTTTGAGAAAAGTATCAGCACTTTTGGTTATCACCACTCGCATTTCATGGTAACAATAAATAACCAAAGTAGCAAAGAAAACTTATATTTAGCCTTTACCTGTTGTAAATAAAGAAAAATATATAAAAAAGAGGGTAAATAAAAGAAAGTTTCATGAAACACTTATTTCTGGCGAGGAACAATCCTATAGCAATCATAATTGTATTGAAAGGATTTTCTTGCAAGTTTTTTCGCCAGGTAAACACTGCTAAATATGTATCTAAATGGTGTAAGACCATTACCCTTTTTTCTCTTATACCACCTGGCAGAGCCCCATAACCATTCAATATTTTGGGTGTGTATCTTTGTAACAGGATCAACAACATAATATTTGTGATCAACTGGCTGATGAGTGTATCTAGCTGCTTTTCAGTGTTGTGTCGAATAACTCGTCCAGCAATTTATAAATATTATTGAGCTCTCTGCAACATTGTCTGCAATCACTTGCAGTAAAGTTTTTGCATTCCAGTTTTTAACCATATTTAAGAACTTGTTTGATTCATGACAAATAATGCTGATAATCCATTGTTTTAATAACCATTCCCAGAATGTTTCTTAGTAAATAAACGTTCATTAACTTCTACAATAATATTTTCTTCACATATGTGTCTTGCAAATTTTTGTCTTATCCAGTAAAACAATTAACTGTCATTTGTAGTGACATATAGAGTTATCTTTCACAATATTTGATAGACGTCATTTCAAAACACAAACTGTAAACAAACAATAATGTTGTCACAAAATAAATTCTACCGCCCTCAAACCAATTATTAACATTAAGGTTTGGTACAGTTCGGTTTGGTTAGGTTTAGAGTGCTACGGTCATTTTTTGCTACTCAAGGGCTAATTGAAATATATTCTTAACTGGATCTGTCAGTAGCCCCTTATGCCGCACTGCAACGTGTGTTCCTTAACTTTATCATGTGGCTATTTAGGCAGATTTTTCCAATCGGGAAAACTCCTGAAAAACAGCTGTAACTTCTGGTTCCATCCATGGCAAATTCTTTAAGCTATACTTCTGGTTATTATTACTAAATGCTAAATTGAGAAACTGTAGGTAAAAAAAAGGTGCAAAAATGATGCACTTAACAATCACAAGTAAAAAAATGTCAAGCCACAGAAAAAAGCATGGAAAGCAAAAGTAAATGCAAATGGTGAAGATGCTTCTTTTGTTACCCAAAAAGTCACCAAGAAAATGTGACTGGAGATAACCAAAAAAATACCAAAGTATTAATATATCAAATTAATGACAATTAACAAGATGAGTATACTTTGTAAGAAAACACTAAGCACTTTCATATAATAAGTCTTTACTAGTGTTTCAAAAATAAAAAATTGGATTATCTTCACACTCTCCAGATATGAAAACTATGCTACAGTATATTAAAATCTTAGGGGGGAATATAGAGAAAATGGTTACATAATTTGATTTTAAAAGTCAGATATCCTACCAGCAAAGAAACAGTTTTTGATCACTTTTTGCTTAAAAAAGTCATAAAAATCCCTCTTTTTATACATACCATCAACATGTTAAATCAGTGACTTCAAAAGCACTTTCAGCAAAGTAATTTTTAATGGAGTACAGAATTTGGAAGAGTTTCGTATTTAGAGAAAAAAATATAAATTAGTTAGGGAGAGGACTTTTAATGTGCAATTCAAATTTAACTAAACCAACCACAACAGTAAACTTAATTGAAAAATAAATGGGAAAGGAGAAAAAAAGGTCACTGTGATCTAATGTTTTGAAAAATCTTCCTTCTATCAAAATATATTTACACTGTTATAAAATGATCCTGCATAAAGGTTATTAAAAAAGCTCATAATTTGAGAGTTCTTTCATAAAAATAAGATAGATATGTTATTTGACTATTGAATTCTATTTAATAAAGTTATTGAAACAGATAGATAATTATTTACATGAAAATTGTCACAAATACTTTAATCAACTGTTGTTATGTTTAGGGCCGCCCAGAGACTTTACGGGGCCTGGGGCAAACTTCTGTAGGGGGCCCCAAGAAATCTGATTAATCGAATAATTTTTTAAAAATTTTTTTGGGGGCCCCTTTTTTCAGGAGATTATTTTGAATTTTTAAGTATGGTACAAGTTTCAGAATTTTCTTTCAGAGGAAATCTAATAAATAATTTTTTTTTAAATTTTTTGGGGCCCCTCCGGCAGTTGGGGGCCTGGGGCAAAGTGCCCCAGTTGCCCCCCCCCCCCCTCCCTCTGGGCGGCCCTGGTTATGTTGGATGATAAATAGATAACTAAAAACCTTAAAGATGATGAAATATATTTTTTAACATTTAGGATTTATTTTTTTTAATTAAATAAAATGGATACATAATAATCTAGGCTTTTTTTTTTTTAAGAGCATGAACAAAATAAAGTGCCACAATGCAAACACTAATATTCACATACAAATCTAATTCCATTTAGAATTAATATCTTTACCTTTAAGTACTTTAAAAATGCCCAAGCTGTAATTTCTACAAACTAATGGAAATTATTACACATTAAAATTGGTCTTCCTCATTTTCTCCTTTTTCATTTACAAACAGGGGTGGGTGTATTCCTTCTTTCAAACCTATAAAACCTCTTGGTTCCTCACAAACTTAAATAGCTCATACTTTTACTTAAAAAATAGTAACCATCTCAGTATTTAAATTCCTCTTTCAAATCAATACATTTCAGCCAATTGCTAGCAAACAAATAAATAATATTCAAGTTGTATATACATGTTTTGATTACTGCTTTATAAAATATATTTGGATGCCTGCCTACACTTCTGCAAAATACTCAAAAAAAGATTTTTAAAAAAAGGAAGAAGAATCTGCTGAGCAACAGACAAATATTTCAGGCTAATACTTCCAAACTGATTAATCATGAATTGTAAAATAAAATGGAATTCAGAAAAAGTGCTCTAGCACAAAACATGCCAACTCTAAAACAAAATAAATTACTATTTAATTTGTTTAACTTTTATTCACACCTGAACTTTTATTGATAACTTTTATTCACACCTGAATAGAACTTGAGTTAATGTCTTACAGCCCATTTTTTCCTACAACTTTCTTTGATTAGATGAATATACCAGATTAAGCTGTGTATGTTTTAGTTCAGTATTTATGCAGGTGCTATAAATATATACAGTGGCTTCCAAAAGTGTTCGTACACTTACGAATTTCAATGAAATAGGGTCTATCCATTAATTAAAATGAATATTTCAGAATGGGTATTTAATAATAAAATCTATAATCTATTCTTAGCAAAACTACATGAAATATTTTGAAAACATAGTAAAACTTTATTTTTAAGAAACCAGTAATCAAACAGTAACAAAAACTTTATCTCACAAAAGCCATTGTACACTGAAATATTTTCGGATAAATTCATAATAAAAATAAAGCACCAGATGATAATTTTAATTTTTGAATTGTGGTGGCATTTAAAATATCGTTTGGCTTTAATTTTTGCTTGCCTACTCCGTAATATTCTATATCTTATTTAAAAATGGCTCGTAGTCGTAAAGAAACAACAAACAGCATTCGAAAATTGATTATTTTTCATCATAGTAGTGGTAAATCAGTTCGGAACATTGCTAAATTACTTAATTTATCCCATTTTACTGTGCAGTATGTGAAAAAATGCTTTAAAGAAGAAAATTGGATCGAAAACAAGGTAAGAAAAGGCCGTCCGACAAAGTTAACAAAACGTGATCAGAGATTTATAATTAGAAAATTTGTGAAAAATTCACGTTTGAGTGCTGTAAAAGTTTCTGCAGAATTCAATGAAACATTTTCTACTTCAATTTCACCAGAAATTTTTTGACGAGTTCTCAGAACAGCTGGATTACATGGGCGTTCTACCCATAGAAAATTTTTTGTGAGAAAAATAGAAAGTTTAGGCTTCCCTTCGCACTATCAATGATAAATAAGCCCCAAACATATTGGAATAATGTCTTATTTGCCGATGAACATTTTTGGTGCTGATGGGCGTATAATTGTATAGAGAAGAAAAAAATGAGGAACTTAATCCCAAGAACTTAGTAGGATCAGTTAAGCATGCCAGTGGAGGTATCCTTGTGTGGGGGTGCATGTCAGCATCAGGACTAGGAAATTTGGTATTTATTGATGGCATAATGAATCATGCTGTTTTTATAAATATTTTAAGAGACAATTTAAAATTATCAGCTCAAAATTTGGGTATTGGAAACAACTTTGTGTTTTATCAAGATAACGATCTTAAGCACTCAGCTCTCAACGTTCCCATCTGGTGTCTCTATAATTGTCCACAAGTTTTGAAAACACCACCTCAATCGCCAGATTTAAACCCAATAGAACATATTTGGAGAGAACTGGAGGTTTGAGTACGAAAACACAACATTCACATGAAAGGCGAACTAAAAACAATTATGATGGAAGAATGGATGAACATTGATGCAAAAATTACAAAAGAACTAAAGCAATCTATTCCCAGACGTTTAAAAGCTGTTGTGGATGCTAAAGGATATCCTACTAAATATTAATTTAATGAAAAATTAGAATATTTACTAATATATAGAGATTTTTTACAAGTGTACGATGACTTCTGTGAGATAAAGTTTTTGTTACTTTTGGATTATTGGTTTTCTTAAAAATAAAGTTTTACTATGTTTTCAAAATATTTCATGTAGTTTTGTTAAGAATAGATTATAGATCTAATTATTAAATACCCATTCTGAAATATTCATTTTAATCAATAGATAGACCCCTATTTCAGTGAAAATCATAAGTGTACGAACACTTTTAGGAGCCACTCTATATAATTAAAAAATGTTGATATATATACTATCTCACTGTTATTCAATAGAAAGAATCAAAATTGTATGAAATCATTTGGAAAAACACTGTACAGCAGACATCTAAGCCAGGTAAAAAAACAAACTGTACACACGTTTCCCCCAATTGCATCTATTTATCAGATTCCCCCCTTTTATTTGTTTTAATCTATAGAAATTATAATTTCGGGGCTTTTCACACCAGTTAAATTTAATACTGTCTGTTTCCAAGACTATGTGCATCAAAACATTATAAAATTGATTATAGAATAAAGATTATGGATTTTAAAAGAAAAAACTTAAAATTTTAATGCTCTACAGTACTTTAGAGACCTTATAACCTAATTTAAATTGCAATTGATAAATTAAAAAAGCTTATTAGACAAACCATGCATTAAACAAACAAATAAAAAAAGCATGCAAAAGTAGATAAAATTTAGTAATTGTGAAAGCAGAGAATATCTTTAACTTAAACTAGCTAATACAAACTGCTTACAGTCAAACTCTCAAATAACGAGTATAGACCTCAGCTTCCTTACCAAAGTTATCAGAAATATTAGTTTTAATCAGTGTTATAATATATATTAAGCAACAGTGGGTATCCATAAAATGTGTATAGCAGTTAAACAATCACTGAAAGTTCTCGTTAAAAGTGAGTTCGACTGTAGGAGGATTAAAAAAGAAAGTGAAAAGAAAGCACCTGGTGCAGCAAGATTCACAATTGTTTCACTATCAGATGGTGTTTCAATAACAGGCAACTCTCCTAGAAGGTCAGCAAGTATTTCTATTTGAAAAATAATAATAATAATGAAGCTAATTTTAAAATTGATTGCTGTAAAGTCCAAAATATGTATAATTAATTTTTATTTCTCTAATAAATAAATGATGTTAAAATAAAATTCCCTATACCAGCATAGTGTTAACAAATTTTTAAAAATCCTTGAAAATCTTAAAATGTTTTATTAACTCCTTTAACATTAATACGCCATATTGAAGAATTTAACTTTTCCATAGAAATCAATGCCTATGAATTTATGCAGATGTTAATGCAGAGAAGTTAAGTGTTAGTAATTACAGTTAAAAAATACAGCACAAATGGAACATTCTTCCATATATTGAAAATCATAATTAGTTCAAGTATAAAATAATTAAAATTAGGAAATAATTTTGATTTCTCCTCAATATATTTATTCGAAACTACATCAAGTCCCAAACACCAAGAGATTAAACTATGAAACAGCTTTACATGTTTAGAGCAAAATTAATACAAAATATGGTTGATTCCATATTTATAACTAATTGCTTTCATGAAGCAATACCACCTCAAATCTTACCTTCCCTTCTCAGCCAAAGATGTGAAAAACCACAGAATAAGAAAGTTGTATTCATCATGTATGTGCCATAATGCTATTCTGTCTATTTGAACACAAAAAATTACTTTAGATGGTCTCTTCCTAAAAACATACCTAATTTTTAAGGGGAGGGGGGCACTGCAAATTGCAATGCAAAATTGCATTCAAAACATGTATAATGCATCATTAATATACATTTTTTAATATGGTATATTTATTACATAATTATTAAAAGAATGGAAAAGAGAATTTATATTTAAAGAAATTTTTACCCACAGTCTAAAACTAATGTCAAATTCTGAATTATTACATTAATATAGTTCATAGGATTTTTTACAAATTTTGTGCTCTGCATATGATAGATGTTATCTGCATAAGAGAGAATAAAGCTGACCATGAATCTATCAGGAGAGTCACTTCAAATGCATATTTTATACAGATTCATCACAGTGATCACAAATATACCATCTTTTCAACTGATCTGTGATAAATATGCCAGTTCTCAATGATATCTATACTTTTCTATTGACAGATTACTTATGTACATAAATCCATATTCCCTTTAACAGATCATAATCTTTCATTATTTATTTAATATATGTTTATAGCATGGAGTAAAAACCCTGGAAGGGAAAAAAATAACTAGTTAAATCAAGTCACTAAACTCCTCAAAATAACATACAAATTTAGTTACAGAAAGAGCCCAAACCAAGTGCATATTTCAACAAACTACTAAACACATTCATAGTCACAATCAAATGTAAAACTGCAAATCAGTCCTCCCACTCCTTGCAGAAAATGTCTCAAAAATACACTTCCAGATAGACACAAATAGTTCAGATAAAATTCCATTAATGTCACCAGTGTTCATGCTTCAAGTATACATGTGAATTTGTTACAAAATTAAAAACTAGATAATTTATACAAAATACTTTTATTTAGAGGAAAAATATTGACTTCTATTCATAGAATCTAGTCAAAGATTAATAGGACAGAAAAATAGACTTTGTTTTTTATTTTTAAAGAAGGCATTTATGGTATAGCATATATAGTATCTAAAGGATTGTTTTGCCATTTTCATGGAATAAAAATTAATTACAATCAATAGATGCAGCATGCAAAACAACAGCTCATATTTTAAACTTTGGGATATTTCATGTTGCAGACAATTTATTACTTCAAGTATATTAGAACAATACAGCTAACAACCAATATTCTGACACAAACCGCATAAGGGACAAATGAAAAATTACCTCCACTTTCCCAAAACATTACTTTGATAATTTAACCTTAAAAGACTTACATGCTTTCAGTAATATCAGAATGAATGATGAAGGAAAAAAATATCTGCTTAGAATCATTAGAACAGATTCCAACTACTGGAATAGATATTGCATTTCCTCATGAATTAAACAATATCAAATGGAAAACTAATGATAATAAAAACTTAAAAGAATTTACATAATCTAAAATGAAATGCAAAAAAACCACAGCTTATTTCAACATTTTTTTTTCATTTAGTCACTGTTTTCAACACTCACACATTATATAACTAATTACTTTTCCAGCATTTCTAATATTTATATTAGTCATCTGCTAAACAGCAGTAATTTTGTACAGAAATACATAGAACATAACTACTTTAAATGAGAAAACACGTACTATTAGACCAGAATTTTATTATCTGAATGAAAGGAGTCAAGACCCCCTCCCTCCCCCACAAAAAACCCTTATAACTTCCAGATGAAAATTATAATTGATTTTTTAAAGAGTGTATTTAAAGTAGACATGTTCAAAGATAGGTCAGTACTGTATCCTTAAGCATATCATCTACCATAGCCCTTACATTCAAAAAGTTTAAAATGTTGCCACAGTTTCTATTAAGTTCACTAGTTTAAACAAGATAGGATGTAATAGCGGGCTCTAATGAAGATCACCAAATTAAAAATTATGACATGTCATTAAAAAAAACAATCCATACCAACAAAGGAACTATTATTTTAATAGCAGCATTTGAACTATAATTTCAGAATAAGATCACAGCGTTTTTGGAAACAAATCCACATAAAAACACAAAGAAAGTTGTTATGAGTTGTCTTTTCATATACAATGTACATAAGTATGCATGCGTGTATGTGCACATAGTTTTGTTCAGAATGTTTAATGTGAACATGCACCCATAAACAACATACCTTAAAAAATTAGAATAAACATAATAAAAAAGCTATCAATCTATCAAAGAGCTGAATTAAAAGTGAATTATTTGAAAAACAGATGCTAAGATTCTAAGCATCATATTTGACATAAATGAGGTAAGTGAAAATCACAGAATTTGTTTTTTTTTAAATCCTACCAAACAGAGCAAATCTCAAAAATCTAGCTGTCTCTAGATTGCTTAACAAGCTTCTACTTGTTTACAACTTTAATAACAGTAAACTATATTTCAAATAAATATGCAAGCCAAATTGCAATACTTACATATTGAATACAGGTAAAATGTTACTCCAAACATGAGATATTTAACCCCCCCCCCCTCACACACACACACAAAAAAAAGACTATATACTATAAAGAACACATTAAAAAGTTTCTTAGAATAGTGCATGTTCTTTTAAAGCCTAGAGGTAACATATTTTATAAATATACACATGCACATTTAAAAATCAGCAATTCCTATGCAAACTAGAGTAAAATTGTTGAGTCTAACTACAAGGAGTGAGCATTGTATAAAATTTAAATGATGCCTAGAACATTAAAATAAAGAGAGTGGAAAATACAGATTGTCATAAAAATACACATTTATAATTTCCCATTGATAAATTAACGTCAAATTCTGAAAAATGAAATGAACTGTAGAAAAAAATTACCATATTTAGCAATTAGTATGGACCTTAACTTACAACATACATAATGAAAATTTTTATTCTAGACTATGCACAAGAGAACAAAAGCTGAGAATCTAATTTTAAAAATGTCTTAAACAATATCCCTTAAAAAATAAGATAAAACACTCTTACTCCACACAGAATGTGAAATATCTGAATCACAAATCAAAAAGAGTAATAGCCTTTTGTGTTTAAAAATAATATTTTGAAGGGTTATCTTTCTCTTCAACAATTTATTTATAACATCACTCATAAAATATAAACAAAAATAATAAGGATTAGACTTTTTAAAACTGTCCATTTATGAATGAGGTGAAGCTTCAGAGCGGAAACTGAAAAAAAAATCTAAAGCTCAGTTGACTGCATAATAAAGTGTTATTACACAGTCTCAGTAATAATTTTAAATTATAAATAAAAACCTGGAAACAAGGATTTAATTTTAGAAAACTATTTCAAATGAATTCAAAAACTATTCTAAGAGCATCTGATAATTTGTGAAATTTTTCCATCTGTATAAAAATACTCATTCAAAAATCATTTTAAAATTATTTTGGTGGACGTTATTTTAATTATCACTTAATACCACGTAACAAAAAAATACTGATTCATGGATTTATTTCAGTAAAGAAACCTTTCAATATCACATTCTTTAAGCACCTAAATATGTCCTAAGATTTTACCACAGAAATCGGTGCAGCACGGACTAAGACCTATCTTTCCATCTCTTTCGTCAAGCTTATATTTTTTTCTCTTACGTTAGGCTAGGCTTACTTTGATTTGGCAAACTTTTCCTTATAATCAGAAGATATTTGTCAAAACAATTTAAAGATTTAAAAAATCTAATTGATCAATGGAGATATTTGTAAATAAGAAGAAAAAAAAAGCTTTTAGAAACATTGTATTTCAGGAGAGCTACATTTTGATGTTTTAAAAGACATAAATCATAATCTATATATATAAAACAGTTCTGTAACTGACTGACTGACATATAACGCACAGACCAAACCGCTGGACATAAAGGGCTGAAATTTTGTGCGCCGATTCTTCTTATAGAGTAAGGATGCACTAAGAGAGATTTTTAAAAATTGTTCTTAGATTATTTTAGATAAAATTTTTAAGCTGTTTTTGTAATATTCTTTAAAGTTTGCATTTAAAATAGTAATCTGAAGGTTATAAAATTTATATCATGAGAAAGATCATAAAAATTCCTCTAAAATGAAATCTTTTTCGAATCTTTACCTCCATTTCCTGATTTTTGGAGAATTTTTAAAGATTAATTTTTAGAATTTAATTTATTAAATGCTGATCACGTGGTTTCTTTTCTTTTTGTGAAACTTAAAACTGATTTTGTGACATGTGCATAACAATGAAATAGACAAGAAAAAAATTTCTATCTAATGCAGCAGACGATTTGACATTATCCAAAAAAAATAATTAAAATACAGTAAAAGAAATGTTCTTCAAACTGTACTATATTCTTTAGTATGTTCTATTAGATTTAATTTGAATATTTTCTTTATTATTTTGTCAATAAAATTTTCTGTTATCATTTTTTTATAAATATATATTTATTTGTTTTTTTTTACATCAATTGCACACATTGATCGTTGTATTTATTATAAGTATATATGTAATGCTAAAATATGGGGGGGGGGGCGATCACGCAAGCTTAAAACAGGGTCTTTGTTCACCATACATGGGTATAAGACCCGTAACTGGTGAACGTTTGCAGAGTTGAAAACTTTACGCAGTGGAAAGGAAAAAAAACTTGAGTTCGGAAACCATCTTAAAACTTCACAACCATTAATTTAACAGATAAAACTTCAAACAGATTCATTTAACACTTGTATATCCTTCATTAAATATTAGTTAACTTCTGACAAACTTTTAACAATATACATGATAACAATAAAACTAAAGTTTCTTTAGAATAGTCCTTGTTACAAACCTCACAATTAATTAACATGATATAAATATTTACCCGGGCAGGCATTTACTAGTCGTTTAAACTTCAAGCCTATTAAGCTAGCTATGGGGCCATCACTTCATTTCTTTCAACGACTAAGTAAGCCACGGCATCTCGGGCTTTGAGCTGCAATCCGACACAAGGTGGTTGCAGTATACATCCTCTAAAAATTCAAACTACCACCTTGCCTTTTATCCACCCCAAATCACATCAGGGAATTCACTCACTTGGTCACGTGACCTTTTCTAATGCTGTCGATTCCTGATTGGATGAGACAGTCGGGTGATTTTCCTCAACGTCATTTTGAACTCATGACGTACCTCGCGGGAGAATTGGATTCTCAGATTCTAGGCTGAGGGAGAAAAGTACACATTACGATGTGTCCGTAATTCCCGACGCGTGCAGTGTTGGAATTGATTCTTCAAGGAGACCACGATGTTTTATAACGAAATAATAAAAGGTATCTATTTATTTAATAAATACTTGAACTTAGAATAAAACTATTATAGAACAGTTTCCAGCATGAATAATTAACGAAATACTTTAAACTCAAATTAAACGTTATTGTCGGCCGCTTTAATAGTTAGAACGTTTAAATGGATTGTTCAAAGGGATGGGACTCTGATTTAGTTCATAACAGTCTTATGTAGAAAGAAATAAGAATTATTAATTTAAGACTGGGAGATCTCAAATAATGGGAGTAAATGCATAACGGTGAAAATAGATTTAAGGGTTGAACTTGATTCTATTTCCGAAGATCCACAAGGAGAAATCTAAAAATGAAGTTATAGCCTTGAGCTTTGCACTAAGAAAGAAATGTACAATCTTGCACCGTCATCGAATAGAAAATTGTAGAACAATCTATGTGATGTCGCGCATAAGTAATGAGTGTCATAACGCATCAGTTGAGGCATGCGTAGTTAATTAGAAGTTGGTGAACAAAGGGGTTAATCTTCAGAGCCATGGAAATGTAGGAACAATATAGACGTGCCACTTGGCTGGCACGCGTTTTGGAAAGGGATGGGAATAAATTTATATTAATTATGGAGCTGAGCACCTGAATTTGATTAAATATGTTTCAGAAAATGAACTGACTGGTCTTTGTGAGTTCAGAGCTAAGTTGACTGCATTGCTGGAGTTTTTCAGGTTATGAGCTATCTCGCCACCAGACCACCGACTGCCAAGTAAATATGATATGTTCAGAAGACGTAATAAATTGGGCGTGAAGAACACTTCGATATATATATATATATTGATTGGCATTAATTGCATACATTGACCGTTGAATTTAATTTGAATGTACTCCATAGCGAAGTACGGGTTTTCAGCTAGTGATCTCATATAAATACTGATTTAAATGATTTGAAGAGATTCAAAATTCTATTGGGAAAAAAGAACTTGAGAGCTTGCTTTATTTAAATGATAAAGTTTTAACTTTTTATTTATTATTGATAAAATCAAAATTCAACTAATTTACTTGTGATTTGTATTTTTACAAAGTTTTCTCAACTTTCATGCACTTTTCATTATGAAATTTTATGGCACTAAAATGAAAGAACTCTGTATAATATTCATTTGAAATAAGATATGCTATAACAAGATGATAAATAAATAATAAATAAGGTATAAAGAGTCTAAATAGAGTATTGAATAATGACTCCTACAATCAGTATTTTCTCTACTTAAATACTGCAAATTAAGAAGAAATGATAAGCCTGAGTGACTTGCATATTGGTATGCTGAACTCTGGCCTGTCTCTGCTAACCAATAGATTTGTGAACCAGGGTAAGCTACACTCATGACCAATTGAGTCCATGCTTAGAATTTTCAGTCCAAGCAGACTTCTACAACATAATTCATAAATGACGTATCAGCGTAAGTATAAGAGTATTTGATTTTTAACTAAGTGATTTTGAAGATACTTTTCATATACTAAATATATATATATATATATAATAATTTTAAGCCTACTTAATTTATAAGTTTTATATTATAAATATACTTAAATATAAATCCATATATAACATGTAATTCATTGAGTTTAACACGCCTAAGAATTTTTAATGAATGTGATGTTTTCACTATATCTCTCCATGATTGTATAGAAACTAGTCAATGTACAAATTAAGAAAAAGTAAAAATTAGGAAAATATACATTACCTGAAAAATTTGAAGATAAAGCTAGACGAACAAGACTTCCGACATTATTTGAACCTCTAGTAAATATTGAATTTGCAGTAGTTGAGTTTGTTGTATTACCATTTGCTCTTCTTCTAGCAACAGCAGCGAATGTTTCAAGTAAACTCACAGTTGAATCACTAACATTTGTATTAGATAAATTAGGAGCACTGACACTCATTGCATTTCCAGTAGATGTTGAATCTCTAGAATTTTGATGTTGATTATCAACAGTGCAGTTTTTAGAATTTCCAGATCTTTGTAAAGTGTCTGACAAATGCAAATTTTCAATAGAATCTCTAATTGACGAGGAATCTTCAGCTTCTTCCCGAGTGGGTGACAGGCCCACACCCATTGATACAGCACAGTACTCATTGCGCATAAGTACAGCTTTGCATGACTGTACTCTGATAGGAGTGGCATTGTTCTCAGAATCAGAAACATCAGAATTCACAACTGCAGCTTCAGCACTAGCACTTGTTAATACATTTTCAGCCAACATCTCTGCAGCCTGCTGCAAATCAAATAAATATTAAATAATCAAATTATACATCTTCTGATTTAAGAAAATTCCAAACTATAAAATAGCGTTTGACAGCTTAATAGTCTAATTATTAACATTAGTTTCAACATCTTGTAATAACTGTACTTAATAAAGCATTCTGAAACTCATGGCCTAAATAATGCAATTTACGTTATTCACTAATTTTAAATTTTATTTTTAATCTTAAATTGGTTAATAGAAAATTATTTCATAAAACATGTGGATTTTTTTAATCACAGAGAAAGTAAAAATTTAATTGTAAATTAGATTCAGGTTCCCAGAATGACTTATTAATAAATTAAATTTAAAAAAATTTTTAAGTTTGATATTTCCTAGCATATGATAGTGGTGAAATAATTCAAGAAGTTTTGTAACATTAATTGAAATACATATGAGAATAATTTTACAGAAATCACTGGTACAATATTATTATGATTTGAAATTTATCAGAAAAATTATCTCAACAATGCAAAATTATGATTTGATTATTCATAAAACTCAAATTTTCTCAGGCAGAAAATCAAATTTTTCTCACATCTACCTATAAAGATTAGAACTGAAGCTTAGAATAATTGTGTTTCATACTCACAAGTACACAGAAACATGTATTCACTTCCATGATAGAAAAATTTTTCACATTCAAATTCAGCCACAAAAACCATTAAGACTACTGTTTCTTCATTTATAATCTTTTACCAACAATGTAACTAGGATTATTTGTAGAAACAGGAATTATAAAAAAAGTAAAGAATTATCACAACATACAACTCTTACTTTAATTAATCTTAGATCTTACCTTAACAGACAAATTCTCAGGAGATGAAGCCTGATCAATAGCAGAGGAGACCATGTTAGCAGCAGCAGATGATTCATAAGTTCCAAATGAACTAAAAGATAAAATATTTTAGACAAACTCTACATTATCTTCATAACTATTGATTAACATACTGAAAATAAATTAATAAAACAGCTTAGTTTTCAGTTATGTTATTCCAGTGGTCAACAAGTAACAGATCCTATAATAGAAGTTATAACATATATTGGAAAAGAAGCATTGCGGGGAAAATAGATAATAGGGTTGGATTTTGATTGACAGCTTAACTCCACCCCAGCCTCACTTTCAGTGCAAATGTCAGAGCTCTTGTGTGCATGTGCAGTATTTCTATAAGCTGGACACAAAGGGTTGAAAACAGCAGAGACAATGGGATGACTGACTAGGAAAGACGTGCTGCTTGGCGGGCACGAGTTTTGGATAGGATGGGACTAAATTAATATAAATTATTGGAGCTGAGCACCTGAATTTGATTAAATAAATATATTTTGGAGATTAATTGGTTTGGTGTTTGTTGCCCCTCACCACATCTGACAGCTGATAGAAGAAGATGGAGAATTTTCAGGAGTCGACTGCTGCTTTATGGAGTAACTTGATCAACTAGTTCGGACTACAATGGTTTAAAATATGGGCGTGAAGAACGAGTCCAACATATATATATATATATATATATATATATATATTAGCATTAATTGCATACATTGACCATTGTATTTAATTTGAATGTACTACATAGCGAAGTATGGGTTTTCAGCTAGTATTAAAATATTTCAACAATTAAAGCTTAATTTCAATTTTTTTTTTTTTTTAAATGCGGTAAACAAAGTACATTTGAATATGGCAACAAAAAGTAAAAAGCATTTCAGACAGAGAAATAGATCTGAGCTATTATTAATTAAAAGTAAAAGTAATATTAAAAATAAGAAATTGAACTCAAATCATTATAAAGTACTATTAAAAGTAATATTAAAAATACAATAATAAACAGAAATTAAAAACAATCGTAATAGAATGTTTTACGAAAAATCACATGAAAGCCACATGTGAGCACATGAAAGTCATGTATGTTAGCAATTTAGAAATATTCAATTAAACTCTTTTAAAAATTTAAGAAAATGTTGCAGTTATGTTAGGTATTTGCTTTGAAAAGCACACAACCGTACAGACAGTTTTGAACATATCACTATGCATTTGTCGAGTTTGCAACTTTATGAAAATACTAAATTTGACATTATTGTAATACCTGGTTAAAATATATATATTATATGGTTAAAATATGAATATAGATATTAAAAAAATAATATAATGAAAAACAGTTTTACTGTGAAAAAGATTCTTTCAATTTTTCTTAAATTAACAACGATGAATGAATCACGGCAAATGAATGTCACACTCGTGTTTACATTTTCAAGTTCTGAGTATATAAAATGAATACTTCTTATAAATTTAAATTAAACACTATGATAACTCTAAAGATGGCGGAAAAGAGATAATTCTCTAATGAATATGAATATCGCAACAAAAATGAGTTACAATGAAAGGATATTTTATGCTGAGAACAATTTTAAATGGTGGCGAGCAGTTTTGAAATTGTCATGACCGTTTATTACAGCCATCTAAAAATCGAAATGAAGTTGATTTGTGTCTATATTACATTGTTTCTAATAAATTATTTGGGTTTAGATAGTAAATAATCTTTTATAACTTTACTTTTAACTTGTTAAGCCTAACTCATAAACAAAATGGTTGCCATAGGCTGATATATTTATGAAGCAGTCGCTCCAGAAGCATTCCAGATAGTGATAGACCTGTGCTATTATTAGGATAGATAAATAGGCACAATCCTACAACTGGGCAAGGTTGACATAGCCTTTCATCCATTGAGAGGGTCGATAAAATGAGGACCAAGCATGCTTGGGAACTAACTCTGGGGGGTCTCACGTCAGGTTGACCACTTGACCAAAACATATGGTGTATGGCACACCATGCCCACGGTCAAGAAAGTAGAGATGGGCACCAACGGCCTTGGTCCACACGGACTGTTACGCCATGAGTTTTGTTTCTTTTTATAAATAGGCACAAGTAAAAATACATTTTTATACCTGCTTGATACACTTCCTCTGGCAGAAGACGAATCAGTTGTAACTGTTCTAGCAACTTTCATTCCAGCAGATGACAGTGATGATCCACTAGACGATGTAACAGATTTCATGCGTTGTTTCAAATTTGTTACAACAGATGACGACATTGCTACAGATGCAAGATAACCCTCAGCATCAAAGCCAGGGGCAAGCTTCAAATCATATTTACCCTCTGCACCCATACGATATGAATTGGCTCCACCTTGATCCCATGTAACATCTATCCATCCTGAAATTCAGCATAGTACATACATTTAATTTCTCTTTTTTTCTTTAACATATTGCAAAAAGAACAGAGAAACCAATGCCCAAATGTAATAACAATATTAGAAGGAAAGACTGACATATCAACTTTTTTAAAGGAGACATGATGTTGTAAAATAAAAGTAACAAAGTACATATTTTGTTGAAGGTTTCAAAGTTCTGTTTCAGCATAGAGATTCAAAAACCTTTCCCACGCATACAGAAATTAAAAGGTATAATATTGTTTTCCAACTTATTTTAAATTACTTAAATCATTAAATCAGAAAAGCATACAAATCTTAGCAAATTGCAAGGTATATTTTTCCAATTTCAATACCATATTTTTGTCCTCAAAAAGTAAAAGTTACAACAGACGCAAGATAGCTTTCAGCATGAGAATTTTGTGGATTTTTTAATACTTTTAAAAATTCCCAAACTGCGAAGGATAGAATTATGTATTGTTTAAACATGATTTTTTCAAGCCCTGTCATCATACAACTTTGCATCCTGGGTAGAAAAACAGTATCTCATCCTTCAAGTTTCAGTTAAATAAAAATAAAACAGCTTGCAATAAAACTCTCAACACTTAAACTAATTCTGCAAAAATATCAATCACTAGAGTCTTTAGAAAGACACTAGTGAGATATATAGTGTTTATAAAGATATGTGAAAAAGCAATTTTATTTTCCACATTAATGGAAATTTTTTTCAGAAGACCAAAAACCATTAAAACTTACTAGAAATGTTTCGAGTATAAAAAAATTTATCAGTAATTGCAATCATAGCACTAGCACAAGAGTATGTCTGCATACAAGTCCTTGCATATCACAAAATTTGACAGCATATACATTGCCCATGAGTGACTTGAATAAGTCTACAAATAGCAATGGAGAACATAAGTTACAGAGTTGTCCTACAGAAAACTTAGCGCTAGATATAGGGGGGAAATAATTCCAGTTGTTATAAAATTAAACACAGAGGGATGTAAATTATCAGAATTTAAAAACAAACAGTATGAATGCACCATCTAAATAAAACTGTTGCCATTCCTTTAAGAGATGGCTTTGCAAGAATTATATTAAATAATATGATGTACTAGTATCTGTGAACTTAATATGGATTTCTCAAATTAACAATTTCAGCCTGTACTAGGAAATTAAATTCATTAAAAGTTTTGTAAATTACCATTGTGAAGATCGCCTGATATGGTACCTTCCCCAGGGGGATTTCCATCTTGATCTCTCCATTTCCAGTCTGGACCTCGAACAATTCTAGATCCAGGAACCATAAACTTTATTTGCTGTTTCACAGTCCTTCTTTGGCGACGTAAATTTGCTTCAGCTTCTTTTGCTGCTTTACCTATAAAAATTAAATTACCACTTATTAAATTAACAGTCTAATTAGAAACTATAGAAGTAATAAATGTCTAACTAAACTAGCATCCATATGAAATATCCAAATTAAATCATTTTACATCTATTTCACTAATTTCTTTCGCATATTTTCAAGATATTTACATCATTCTTCATATTTAGTTTGCAGTCAAAATATAATTAAAAAGGGTGACATTTTTAATTTTTATGTTTGCTAACACAGATGACCTTAGTAATTTATTTTTGCCCTACATGCCATGGATGGCTTCATTTGTTTAGTTGGAATCCTATTCTTTGCTCAATATTTCCTTCTGAAAAACATGGTTACCACATTGTGTTATTTTTGGGTAAAATCCAGCCCTTAACATATGATAATGAATGCAATGAGCAACTCACTGCAAATAATACAGTAAACAATGCACTGAACAGCAGATAAAACATTTGAAACTCCCATACTCCGATTAGAGAGGCAGACTATATTTTTGAGGATATAATACAGGTAAAAACCTAAAATATGGTACAATGATGAGACTGTTGTGTTAATAAGGCTGTATAAGAATAACAGGCTGTAAAAGAATAATGTAAATATACCATAAGTCAGGTATGACAATAAAGACCACTATTTTCAAATAATTTGATTCTTATTTAAACAAAAGCTATGAGATTTACATGGACAATTATATCAAAGCAAAACTATCCCAGATCGTTTCCCAGATAAAAGCAGTAATATATAGTACTCTGAGAATCAACAGAAGCTGAAAAATATGCAATTTACAAAAAAGGTGAAATAACATTCCTCCACAGTGAACAAAATTGCTCTATGTGTTATGGAAAGTTAAAATTCCTGAATATAATTAAATAATGCTCCATGCTTAATCTCCATCTCTGATCTAAGGGGGATCACAAGCTACCACCTCCAGCAAAACAACCAAGAGGAGGGACAGTGAATATTTAGACATAATGTCATACACTGATAAGCAGTCTCTCTCATAAACCCTACGCTCAAACAAAAATTCAGTCAATTCATTTCTCAAGCCCTTCTTTTCCATCCTCTGTTAAACACCAACTAAATGAATCCTCAAGATAAAACCTTTTAATTTTCTGGCTTTTCCATGAATGGTAGCTGCAGAATACACAAAACTGAAGCCAATGTAAAATCTAACATTCAAATGTGAGTAAGAGGACTTCACTTTAATTCATAGATCACTATTACAGTGCCTCATAGATTTTAGCTGAAAATTAACAATGTAGTTTACAATGATAATAAGTGGTGCAGTTAATGTTCACCATATCAAATATTTTGGGTACAATAATATATAATTTTAGATGAACAAGTACAATTTGAAATAAATGAAAATTTCTAAATTTATGAAAAAAATATGTTCAAAGCAACCTCATTAATTGAAATTCACAAAATACACAAGAAAAATACCTAAATCATCACAAACTCCAGTAACAGTTCCATAAATTTCAAATCCGGATAAAGACAGATAATGTGTTTGGCCACTAGCATTCTTCCCAGTTTGTTGAAGTCTAACATGACGCCAACCCTGTTCTTCATCAGCAGGTGGGTCTAAAGGCCATGAAGCTGTTGATCCAGGTTCATTTAAAGCACAGTCATCAACATGAGTAAATAATGTTAACCAATTGGAGCCATCTTTAGATACTTGAAACAACCAGTTGCGCAAAGCAGACCTAAAAACAAAAACTACAGTTTAATATATTTTAACAGCTGCATAAATGCTAAATTGAACTCTCTACAAATTTGGACTTAAGATTGGCCTGCTTCTAGCCTCCCCACAATTCGCCACCTCATTCAATCCTCTAAACGTTGGTGGTTACTCATTTTTACTGTTACAATTTGAAATTAACCGATTGCTGCAAAATAACACCAAGAATTAACCCATTTTTTTGTTTATTCTGCAACTGTAGTTTTATACCTTCCGACTTCAATGAGTGTTACACACGATCATGCGTGTGTATTACAATTATTGAATGGTTATTTGTTTTGTATTGTATCAATGTATGTGCATATCAAATTTCATTAAAATTGATACAGTAGTTCTAGAGATAACCAACCAAGTCTGCAAATTCTCTTAATTTCTTACACCAGTGTAAGTATAACTGAGTAGGTAATAGTTTACTATTCTGAAACATAGATGCACAACCAACAATTCTACCCCACACTTTCTACCCCACAATTCTACCTTCACACACTTTATAGATATATATTATATATGCACATACTTTCAAGCAAAAATGGGTGAACATGGTTATTATAAAAACTAACTTCTAACTTCCTCTACAACAAAAATGAATGCATACATAAAAACGCTTGTGAATATTTCTTTCCCACAGTCTTTTGTAATATTAGCATCAAGCATCCGAGTTTAGGATGAAAAGGCTGCTAATAAATATATTTCTCGAATTTTTCTGTACTACTAATTCCCCATACTTTTTTTGTACTTCTCTATTATATTAAGCTGAACAGAGAGTCTTAAGAATGTAACACAAGACTAAACTCAGAATTTTTAAGAGAAGTTTTATTCTGCAGTATTCTTAAACAATTCATGAAGTAATAATTAAGCAAACAAAAGAATAAAATCTTACCTTCCATAACCTCTGGCATGCCTCAAAGTATATCGATTGGGAATCAACCATAAACCAAGATCAATAGCAAACCAAGCACGCCTAGAAATATTTAATGCAAAATTTTAATTAAGTGAAATAAATACAACTAATTTATACCATTTGGGATTCCAACCCCTCATAACCACTTACAGGTGCAAAATTCCTCAATTATAAGATTTTAAGTCAAACACTCAAGAGTAGTACAATTTATTTTCTTCTCAAATTTAAATTTATTAGAACTACAAAGTATATGTGTTTGAATTTATGAGCTAAACTAGAGTTAATCGTGCATTAATCTCTCTTGTTCAAGAATTTGAAACTTTCTCCTACTGAATTAGAACCAAAACATTTTAAATAGTTTCATTCTGATAAGGAACTCACAGCTGATATGAATGAAACACATCTCAAAATCAGAACTTGATACAACACAAAAAAGGACACTTTCTACTTTCACACTCAGTGTAAGAAAAATTTCCTATTATGTGAATCGAATACTTTTTACATGCTTCAATGTCATTAAAATTTACTCCGTTCAACTTTGGCTTCCAAAAGATGCTTCTGCTTTTTAAGATAATTGCATTTCATATAATTCTGATCTCACTTATGTGGTGGAATGGGATCGACTTTAAGTACTATCACTATCATACATCAATACAGCTTCATAAGTAAACAAAAATTCGCAATAGATTATATATAATTCTAGAGTTGATCTCAGAGTGTCAAGAACACATTTTGAAAATTACAGATATTTCTGCACACAGAAGTTGAAAAGAGATTTAAAACATTAAGGTTGAAATCACTGAATTAGTAGTTCTTATCTTTTAAATTTTAAGTAATAAATATCATACTTGTCATCATTGGTATGGCAATTTAAAGCAGAGGCCTCTCGACTTAATATGTCTTCCAGTCGACCATATGGAAGGTTTCGACCCTCAGATGCAGTAACCACAACAAGACCAACTTGAGCTGGATTAACCCACTCTGATACAGTTCTACATAGAGAGAAAGATAGGAATCATCGGGCAAAAATAAGCGGCAAAAACAATTATAAAACAGAAAATATGAAAAATTTCCAGTAATATCTTTTCAGTCTAAATCACAACTCTCAAATCTTAAAATACAATGCTCAGAACTTTCTGAAATATAAAAGAACAGAAATTAATGCTAACCTTCCATTAGTACCAATCCAGTAAATAACTCCATTGTCATCAAAATCCTTTTGATGGACAAAATTGATTTTAATACCAGGTTCTTTAAGCTTTTTAACAAATGCAAAGGTTGAACGATCATAATCATACCATTGCTTAGCAACCTAATTTTTAAAAAAATTAAAGCATGTTATCAGAGTTGACATGAACAACATATACTTATTATTACAATGCTACAATTCATATATACATATAATATTGCTAAGTTGCAAGCATGTTTTAACTGTGACAAAAAAATAATGATCAGATATAATAAAAAAGAATAATTATGAGAAAGAAAGTGCTGAAATTACAGAAAAACAAAATATTTAATAGAAAATTCTCGTGTAGTTATTAATGGGTGTCTTCATGGTATGGTTTTTGGTGAAAAGGGTACCATTTTATGTAAAATAAGGTCATGAGACTAAAACAATTACCTCCTCACAAAAACTTGCAAGTTTTTGTAGGTCCTTCAAACAATTACCTCAGAATCTCACATGCAGGTCAACTTCAGTAAATTAAATAAACAAAAACCAATGGGACAAGAAAGAGCAAATGAACATGCCTTAACTCTCAAGCAAGAATAATTTTTAAAAAGTAGGATATCAACTCTAAGAATTGTCATTTACTTTTGTTTGTACGCCTTTTTTTAATTCACCATCGCACTTGCAGAAGGGGAAAAAAGATCTAATTTAGGGTGTCACTCCTCTTCTATCAATAATAAGTTATATGTATTTCCACTATGTTGCATTAGTCAAATAAGATTAATGTAAAAAATAACCTGCATTAAAGTATAGAAGTCATTATTACACATAAGTAATACAATGACCTTTTCCCCATAAAATAGAATAATTAGAATATTACAGTTAAAAAAATTAATTTGGGTTTCTTACCAAAAAAACCCACAAATAATTACTAATGCACATATATAAATAAATATGTAACACAACAAGGTGAAAAATACTAACACTTGAACTGCAGTAATAACAGCTTCATCATTACTTTTGAAAATATGCCATAATTTGGTTCATAAACTGGGAATTTTCCATTAAAAAGCAAATTCAATATTTATCTTTTGAACTTGTAACATCATAACTATCCGATTAAGCATCTTGACTACAGCAAAATTACTGCTTCTTAAAACAAATCCTTTGTTTTTGATTTTAAAATATCATAATTTTAAATACACACCTAACTGGTTCAATGCAAATTTAATCTACTTTACTAATACTTAACACTGAGTACTAGTGTAAATATTCCCTTATATATAAAAATTAAAGGTCACTAAGTTAGCTACAGATCAGAGACTGCCCAACCATAATCTAGTTTATACAATTTCAAATAAATCATCATAGTTAAGCTAAAAAACTTATTAATACAGTTCTTAAGAATGCTAACATCACCATTATATGACTGGAAATGTGATCAGATTTTTTCTTACTTCTTGAATACGGAAATAGACTATTTCAGGGATTCAGCAAGTTTTGTCATTGAAGACTTTGTCAGAAACTTAGGAGCTATAACAGCACAAGTGTCAGGTAAGGCATCTAAAATCTCTCAAACAAATTACTGTTCCATTAAGCAAATTTATAATGTTCCATTTAGGAAACAATATCCATGTGAAAACAATACATAATACTGCTATAATAAACAAGAGTCATGGACCACATTAATGAATGTAGAGTTATAATGTACCCCATAACATGGTATTTAAAGGTAAAATTGGCTAGAAAATTCAGTAGGTATATGAACAGTTAAGCCCCTAAATTATTAAGAAAACACATCATTGTGGGGAGCCAATGAGTTAAAATTTCATAATATATACATTATTTGAAAGCAAATAAAAATTACCATTTTTACTAAATGTTTCTCTAGCTGACCAACTGTGGTCAGAGGTTCCATCTTTAACCCTCTTCCTGTTCTATCAATCAGAGTAGTCTCACCAGGAGCTCTCTCTAAACGAAACCTGAGCCTTCTTGTCAAAATCTGAAACAATAAAATGGATAGACTGGTGTCATAAATTTCTCACCAGATCATGTTTCATAAACTATCTAAAAATATTACTGTTCTACAATTTAAAAACAATAATTTTTCAAATAAACACATGCATTTAATGGAGAATCACTTTCATACAAAGAGAACTACAAAGAAACAGATGTACAACTCATTCTAACACCTCCAAGTCTCTCTTCCTTTAAACAATACAGAGAAAAATGCCTTAAAAGCTCTTTGATACTCTTGATAATTTAATGCAGCATATAATGATTAAATTATACAAAATATTATTTATATATTCCAAATCACACAAGAATTTTTTACACCAAAAACTAATCTATATAACAAATGATAGAATTTTTTAATGAAAGTATAACACTAATCCATATACTATATGTATGCCAGAAGTAATTTAAATGACAAACACTTGCACATTTTACTCTCAACTTACCTATACAGAATATTAAAACACAATGCAGAAAAATGCTATAAACCTCACAAAAGGGTTACTTACTTACAAATTATCGAATAAAGAAAATTTCTATTACAATGAATGAGAATTGTAAATACCATCTAAAAATATCATTTTTTGAACAGTGTTATTGATTAGAACTTACAGAAAGCAATATACATTATACAAATTACTTCACCACTTGCCAAATTATTTTGATAACTGCAGAATAAGCTACAGTAACAGCAAAAAGGTAACATGCTTAAAAGATCATACTTTGTGCAAAAGTGAAATTCTCCCTTACATATAAAAATGTATTTTCAGCAGGCATTAGTCTATAAATATTATATGCAAGAATGCAGAAAATAAAAAAGATAAACAATGGATTAAACCTGATCCCCAAACACGAAATTTAGGATAAAATTTTTACTTTTAAAAATTACTTTTAAAAATGTTAATAAATGTTATTATAGAAGAATCTGAATTTAACTAGTACATAATTTATCTTATTACGCAATTTTTTCATTATCCTTTAAAATGGTATTAAAAAAATATTTATTTTATTTGCTACTAATACAGGAAAAATTAGAATAAAGAAATTTAAGACATGTACTCTAACTATTTAAGCTGTGAAACAATTTTAAAACTCACTTGAAGTCCATTTCCACTGCCATTGGTATCATACAAATATACAGGTAGTTTTTCAATAGATTCCAAAACAGCAACAAGCTTCCTAACCAGTGCAACAGATGGTAATGCATGGCTAAAAAAAGAAAAGGTTAATTGGAGGAGGAAGGCAATTACTTCAATAAACAGAAATCTAAGAGCTTCTTATCTATAACTTGAATCAAGCTACATAATCAAATGAGAAAAATACAAACATGCTACTTTTCACAGGTGTATTACTGTAGTAAGTAGCATGGCAGAGTTGAAAAAAGTTAAAGTAGCAATGATATAAATACATACATGCATGCATGCATTTTCTTATAATATACAAACAACATATGATATAAATACATAAACACACATGTGGGCATGTATCCGAGACTCGACCTTAGTCTTCTAACATTCTGACAATTTTTAAGTCAGTATGCTAAAAATGCAGTTAAAATTCTAAGCAAGTCTATGCAACATTTGATAGGTAAATGATATAGATTCTATCTATATCAATAAAACCAATGTCTTCTGACAACCCCTAACAATTTCTTCCCCATAACTGTTTCTTCGTGTGTTTCTGGGAGATAAACTTTTCATAGACGAAAAAGAAAAGTAAGAAGTTAATGAAGATTTTTCTAAGAAGAAAAGCTTTGTGAAATATTAGGAAATAATACACCCCCATCATTAATAGAGGAATCAATACTTTAACTCATTATTTGTTTAGAATTATAGTTATAGTTCATGCAATGAAAACCTTAAATTCGGTTTAAATCTAATCTATTATGGATGTCTTTTCGAGCCATTTGGAAAATTTTAATTTCCAAAAGGTTTGATTGAATGTGAACTTTACTACTTTCACCAGTAATTTTTTAAAAAGATATTTTAATTTTTAATAATAATTCAAACTCTAATTAGAACAGGGTTTGTACTCATTTCTCAAATAAGAAATTTAGAACTTTTAAGGACCCTAAAGCAAAAGGATTGTCCAAGTGCATTAAAAGACTGCAATTAAATCTCACATTATGAATAATGTACATAATAAAGTCATTGAAGTCACAAAATAGAAAGTTTACATGTTGAAAAATGCATATACATCTGCAAGCAATCAGATTTCATTACAAGAATATGCTTCATGCAATGAAATAAAAGGGTTGCCCAAAGGAAAATGAGACTTTTGTTTTTTTTCCTGTAATAGTTTATTGTTTGATATATGGGAACATACAGGAAGTAATAGGGGTACATGAGCTATATATCGGCTGAACTTAGTTTAGTTGCCTTGTCAGTTTAAGCAAGTGTCCCAGCACTTATTAAATTTCAGAAAATCTGAGCAAAGAATTCCATGGTTGTCTGTGGTGTCGTCTTGAACAGTGTCCCAGACCTCTGCATCATTAGCAACACAGGTGGCCTTTTTCTGTGGGCCAAAGATGTATTTGCGGAGCGACAGATTACGGCTAAATGGGGGGAGGGGGGGGGCAAGGTCCTCCCAGCAGAAGCACTGCAGCAAATCTGGTTCACAGCAGCAATTGATTCCTTGATGGTGGCTAAGTGTGCTTGAGTAGGTCCTGAAAATCCTGTGCTAACTCGTCTTTAACAAAATTCCATGAACCATCTGAACATTGTACACTGTAACAGACTCTCATACTTTTTTTTTTTTAATTACGTCCCTTCATTAGCTCTCTTGAGCTTAAGAAGTCTAGCAGTCCAATAAAGATAAGAAGTATCTCTAAGAGAGGAGAGCATCTTGAAGTAAAGGGAGGCACATGCATCCTGGAGAGCAGAACAGTTCAAGCGATGCTTGCCAGTAATATCAATATTTTCCTCACACAAAACACAGCCAGGAGAGTCACTGAGTCCGAAACAGTGAAGATGATCCTGAAAATAGTCATGTCTAGTCCACAATCTAAAAGAAGAAACTGCGATAGCCCTAGGGAGGGTCCTTGGAATACAAGATGTTAAAAGGCCCTCCAAGGGCTTACCAGAGGTGCAGACTTTGATTAAAGTCTCATGATGGTGCTGAATGTCTTGCTTCATGAGAATTTTGACATTTCTCAATTGGCAGGTGATAAAGGGGGGGGGGGAAGAGACGCCTCTTTTGCAAGTAGATCTGAATTCTCATTTCCCCAAAGTCCACAATGGCTGGCAATCCATTGCAAGATGATTTCCTTGTCAGAAGATAGTGAGGTATTTAAAATATTTTTACAACTGAATTCAATGGTGGTAGGTTGTGGAACATAATTTGAGACAGAGGGAACTGCAGCTTGACAATAAATGAGGGGGACAAATTTCTTTACAGGTCTCTTCAGAATCTCTTGGAGAGCCAAGTACGAGGCATTTTCGGAAAGTAAAGATACTTCACCGATAGCAGCAAAGGAAAAGTTTCTGTGAGTCCATTGGCAACACGGACTATAACCTTGAACATTTCACTTTCCCCTCGAGGTAATTTGTTATTTTTTTGGTGAGTCTTGTTTGAGCAGCACGTCTTTATAATGTCTGCGTTAATTCAGAATCTCGCCAAATGTGGGATACAGGATCCCCACCAAAGAAATCATGGCTTCTGTTTTCTGGGACAGACAAGGCATTCCTTTGGTTGACTTCATGCCTCCCAGCACCACAATTAATGCTGATACATATTGCGAGACTTTGAGACTTCTCAGACAGGAAATTCAAAATAAACGCAGGGGCTTGATGACAAGAGGAGTTTGCTTGCTGCATGACAACGCTCGTCCTCACACAGCGCTTCAAAGCACTACTCAAAAGTTTCGAATGGAAAATTTTAGATCTTCTGCCATACAGCCCGGACCTTGCACCCAGGGACTTCCACCTATTCCTTTACTTAAAAACACATCTTGCATTACAAAACTTTCACGACGATGATGAGATCAAAAATGTGGTTCCGACAACAGACGGCAAAGTTCTATGACTGTGGAATACAAAAGCTTGTACCCAGACTTAACAAATGCTTTGACAATGGCCGCAACTATGTCGAAAAATAAGACATGTACCAGTAAGTAATTTGTTATGTACATTCAATCAATTAAAAAATTTTCGAGTGAGTATGTGGCATTGTATCTTTACTTTTCAAAAATGCCTCGTAGATAGCATACATTTCTCCGTCAAAATTATCTGAGCCTCAGCTCAAAGGTTCTCTAAGCTGGAAAAGACTCTCATACCTATACACAGCCTTCATACAACAATAAATTTTGGTTTCACTAACACCTTCTCTTGTCAAAAATTGAATAACTGCTCACTGGACCTAATTGGATGAATCCATATCACGACCATATGTAGTCACTTTGCTAAAACAGGTTCAAACAGTAAACTGACACTTTCCAAGGAAAGCAGCTTTGTTACGTAAAATTCAAAGTCATCTACTGGCACAATCACAAAACCGAAAATTTAACCACTGCTGTGGAAACAACAATCTCACTTTCATTTGGGACAACCTTATATAATCCTTCAAAATAACTGTACTAATTTTAAAAGTAGAATAATATTTATTTCAAAAAAATAACTTAACTACAGAATGCAGGACTATAAATAAACAAACAAGGTAATAAGCTAACAAGGTTTTAAAATATTAAAAAATATATTTAATGAAATACAGGATTCAGAACAAATTGTGATGCACTTTTTAAACATTAGTATCACAATACACTTTTTAAACATTAGTATCAATATTTTCCTTTTTCCACTTGGTTTATGTTTCTTGAAGGATTTTTAAAATAAATATCAAAATAATGGCCATAGGAATGGTGAGCTGATGGATTTGCATAACATGGCAATGTACAGTTAAGCTTAACTGTCACCACTCAATTCATTCTATCTAGGAAATAGGTCATACTTAAATATATGCTAGAAAAATAAAGCATACAACTTTATTATTAACCTTATCTACTAAATAGGCCAAAACTTTAAAACCTGCAAAAATGCAAGAGCACAAGCTTACACAAGTGTTATCAGATTAACTGCTGTTTGATGAGCAATTCTGCTTAAAACATAGATATACAGTCAAAAAAAAAAAAATTTAAGTAACATTTATTACTGATAAGAAAATTTGTATAACTACTCTCAACTGTTCAAAATTTTCATTTCAAAGGGAAATAATGCATAAACCAACCTAACTATAGATGCTTGTTCAGTAAAACATTTCTTGAATATAGCAACACGATCTTTTTGCAGCTTATTAGAGTGGCATAAAACATTGCTCCCTTCTTCAAACTTCTGAAATTAATAAAATTTTCATCACACTAAAAAAGTATTAATTCATTTAATAAAATGAAGAGAGATAAATAAAGAGAAAATAAAGGTAAAAAAAATAGGGTGAGTTTTACACATTGAAACACAAATAACAAAGAGGAAAAAAATAATAAGATAGTATTTACTTATTTAGATGAATTATGATATGCAGTTATCTTAATTCATTAACATCTTTGTAAACACAGATGTAATGAGAGTTTAAAAATTGGATTGAGAGTTCAGGATATTTTCATCTGCTCTACATGGGTATTCTTTGAGATATAGGTTGAAAATTTTATTTGGCAAAAACCACTTTGTACCCACTCAAATAAGCAAACTATTGTATCCTACATTACTTGTACATGCAACATGTTACAAATAAATGAATAGCAGTAAATGATTTTTAAAATTATACATTAAGCTTGTTAAGATTTATAATATATAAATATCAGTTTTTTGTAGTGATATACAAAATCTTAGTCTTATTTCAAGAATATTGGAAATGTGCGTATTTCATGATATATTTTCAGTGAAAACTGAAGTTAGGACAAAGTATTGTGTATTAGTATGTTCTAAAGTTTATATTATTTAATTATATACAATTTGAGGATTATCTTAATGATTTTTACTCCTGTTTCTTTAAAAAAAAATAAGGATTAAAGTTTACAATAAACAAAAATTATCATTACACATTGACACAAACAATCAACAGCATACAAATGAAAAAGTAAAGACTGTAAAAATGGAGCAATTGATAATAATCACAAAAGTGAAAAAAAAAATATTAATAACAACTAAAGTTTATATGTAAACAATATTCAAACAATATGTAACATACTGCACATAAAGATTTTAAGCTAAACTCAATTTTTATGGATATTAGTCATCTGCATCAAAACTTAAATATTAATTTTTTTTCAGTCTACTACCCCTTTGAAATTATGTTTAAAATATACAATAATTTATACCTATCACTGTATATACTCATTTTATAGATACTGATCCTTCAGTTAAATGTTATTGATACTTTTCCACACAGGATACTGCCATTTTACTTTACTTTAAATGGATTAACTTATTTTTGTTTTATATTCACTTGTAAAATGGCTTCTACAGCACATTTCTCCAGAAAAGTTACCAAGCAGATCTAAGAAATTTCTACAATACAGTGGATTTCACAACTCAAACCAAAATAAGTTCACCAACCCACTATTTTTTTTCCCATTTGTAACCAATTCAATAAACTAGAAATAAAAAATCAAAGCAAATTTTCAAGACATCCAATGGCTATATCATCAACAATCTGAAAAAAAATTAATTTTCATTCTTAAGCATTTTGTACATATAAATAAATGAAAAATAAACATGAAAAATAAAACAAATTCTTACATTTTTCCCTAAAAGCTTAAGAAGGGCTTGGACTACTCCACTACTATACAGTTCATATGCAGACACAACTCGTTCATCATGTAATAGAGCAGCTAGATCATTTAAAGCAGCTAGTAAGATAATTTTCCAATCATTCGCCTGAAATATATAATTCAATAAAAATATGAAGTCAAACCATACTTGAAAATTAAGCAAAATTATAAAATTTTTTATAACATGTTTTGCATGTGTTTATGTATACATGCACAAGCATGCTTTTTATTTCAGATCTAAATGACAGAAGAATTAGCTTTGAGGAACTGGGCAAACAACTTATTAAAATAAATTGAATAAGGAATAAAAAAAACCAAAAGTGAAAAAAAAGTTTAATCTTGCAATGACAAAAAAATTATAAATATATATATATAGCTTTCCACATAGGCTATGAATATTAACAAGCATAAAAATAATGAAAAGTTTCAATCAAGTGGTTAGCATAAAAAATTTAAGAATTTAATGTCCTTAGAAACATTTAAAGTTTCTCTTCATGTGCCTCTTTAAAAAAATTTTAAGACCTATAAAAGAGCCTCTTTTTCCTCTCTGAAGATGCAATATGTTAAACACAGGTGTCACATTAACTAGGTTTTTCCCTATAACTTGATTTACTTGCTGCTATATAACAATACACGACTTAACACTTTGAATGAAAACATTAATGATAGTCAAGAACAATTAAAATGCAAGTCCCCTCATAGATAATTACAGTAAAATTAGGAAGCTCGAAACATATAACAGAACATTCATTGAGCAATACCAATGAGAAATTAATCTATACTCGGGGCAAGCTTAACCTGACAGCACTAAATATACTACAGCAACCAATTTACACCTGCAACGCAAGTATCTCTCTGCCGCTATAAAATACGGATTGCCATATTTGGCCTTTTATCACCTATAGAGGATAGATTTTCCATCGGTTGCTTTCCAGCAAAGGGGGGAGACAAGAGTTTTGTTTTCACATCACAGTTTGAACTCATTTTCTCATGTTAAAGTACACAAAGATAAATTTTTGAATTGTCTTAATTCCTATAAAAATTGTTTCTTGTTAATTTTATGATTTCAAATAGTATGAGGATCTCATAGAAACCAGGCATTCTTATAAATTACCTTGCCAATATTTTTTGTTCTCCAAAATATGTGAAAAGGAGAGAGAGGGGAGGGGGGCACTGGATTGAATTTGCCACGGTGTAAATCGAATCCAGCAACTGATGAACCAAAGTATATAGTGTTACTGATTCAGCCAACAGCTGGAACTGGGGAAGGGGTAGTATCAGTTTTGGTGCATGCCACGAATTCTTAGTACTTTGACAATTTTTGTGACACTGAATGTTTTAACTATTTAGGCTTAAGGAAAACCATCGCATGTTTTGATTTCTATTTTCATGTAATCAACGTATTTTGAAACTTTTAACCCTGCATTATACTTATTATTATTTCCCGAAGTAAAGTGAGGGAGTTTCAGAAATCCTCAATAAAATTTAGTCATGTTTACGTTTATAAATACGGGATCATACAAAAATTTATTATTATAGATGCAGATTTCTGGGTATTTGGGTTTTTGCAATTAGTTTTTACTTTCGCTGTCAGAGACGCAATCTGTTTTCATAATTTTGTTTTCATTTAAAATAATAAGTGTGGCCAGTTATATTAATAATTGATGCAAATATAAAACAAATAGGCTTTCAGAAACCTATGACACCATGAATAAATGATAAAAATTATGCTACTGACTTGTGGTTTTCAATTATAGATTTTTTTTCATTGTATGTATTGTACAAAGTTGATTATTATCAGAGTTTTGGCAAATTCCGTTTTTGGATTTATGTAAGGCATTTCTTACATATCCTATTTTTTACACAATTTTGTTTTTATTTGGGATATAAGTGGTCAGTTCTTAAAACAAGGGATTAAACATAAAGCGATTATATAAAACCTTCAGTTACGGGAAAAGTATTTAAGCCAGATTTAATCTACAGAACAAAAATTTCTATAAATAAATATTTCTAGATATTTTTATCAGCAAAATCATTTATGGTTTGATCAAATTTTAATATCTTCATGCTCTATAGAAAGTATTGTTAGACTGTTTAGTCTATACTGCAATACTGTGTTGGTCTCAGGTATGTTTTAATTAATTTTAACCTAGAAAAGCTTCAGCTCCTGGTCCCTATTTGGAAAGCCAGCAGCTTTGTCATTCATAGCGAGGAACTTTAGAATTTTATGGGTTTCAAAAATATTAAGAAGGAAGAATGTTTTAATGCTTCCATTTCTCCAACCAGCATATCGATATACATCTGCATGTTTTATACACTTCGTTTGGTTGTTATTCTGAATCATTTTTACATCTGTTAACGCAATTTTTTTATATACATTTTTTTAATTTTCCTAATCTTATAGGTCAAATCAGCTTAAATCCGGTCCTGCCTTTTAAAGTGTTATGATGACTACACTAATGACCTCTTCTAATGAAAAATCACATGCAACTAATTTTTTCAACACTATAAAATTTTTCCATTTTCCGCAATTTAACTAGGGAAATATTTCATAAAACTCTAATTTCATCTTCTGTGAAATATCTTCTCATAACTTGGTTTTTATTCGTCATATTTTTGCCCAGTTTAAAAATTGAATGAAAGCAAGAAAGATGTTTTGCTTAGTTGTAAGTTTATAGCCTGGAAAATAGACATAAGAAATCAGCATTTAAACATTTCAGGTTATACAGCAAATCACAGCAGATAGTGTTCCAATAGATATAGTGTTGAAAATTTCCTTTCAATTGTTAACTGCAGTGTGTATTCCTCCCCACTTGTCTCTTGTAAACACTGCCTTTTCTTTGGGTAAAATATTACCCATTGGCAGAAAGAAACACCTGTTTGACTCTTCCTTGGGGCGAGTGACCACTTTCTGAGGGATCTTCTCTTCAGAGGAGACCAATAAATGCAGCTCTGAGGTTACCAAAATTCCACATCCACATTGAACACCAGATGCTCCCATGGAAACGAAGCCTTATGAATGGTCAGATTATTCTATGATGTTACATTCTATCTCCCATGCTGTATTGCACATTTTTTTACTAAATACATGAAACAATTGCCCTAATATGTTTACTCTTTATGAGTTAAATAGTTATTTTAATGATTTATGTCTGAAATGTACCTTTTATCAACTGTGTTAATAGGAAAGAGTGTGAACTATATTGCAATGGCAGAATCATACTGCTCTAGAGTCCTGTTTGCATTCAGGATAGGTTTGCCCCGAGTACAAGACAATGTTTTTCTCAAAAGTATTTGCAAATTATCAAATTTCAATTGTATTGAGTTGTTCAGTTGAAACCTATTTCTAAACAAATTGATCAACATAATCACCCCCCCCCCCCCAAAAAAAAAGGGCAATCTTACATTCTTTCCTACAGATCTACTACACCCCTTCTACCCTTGCACTAAGAACAAACTCAAACCAAAGCACTAACTAGATTCATTATCTGCAGATATTAGCAAGTTAAGAGAAAAATATTCTAAGTTTATCTACAAGCATCAGTACCAAAAATCTCCTGATTTATCGATATGAGAGCAAACCAAACAAATAAGTTCTTTAGAAGTAAGCTAAATAAATAGATACAAAACATTAAGTAGAGGAGAGGGGGTGGGGGCATAGCATAAGGTTTCAGAGGTGGAAAATATGAACATTTTTGAGAATTTTTCAAACTGACAAAAATTAAATATCTATATGGGCCAAAATATTAATAAGTACATCTTAGAATTTTGAAGGTCTGGGAATCCTGACAACATCTTCTAAGATTAAAATAGCATCAGTTTTGGAGCATTAAGATACTGAAACACTTCCCATGTTAATGCTGCATTAAAAATTAATACACCAGAGGTAAAAGTATTAATAACAAAAACTTGTAAGACAACATAAGCCACAGGATTATTCATTCAAAATCAAAGTACACAAATCTTTTATACTTACAGCGAGTACGTTAGAATTAGGATTTGATAGTTGTTTCTGACATGCTCTTTCAATCTGTCCAACAATATTGCACAATTTTGCCACCATACCTCTCGGATGAGCTTGAGCAGATTTGAAATAAACATCATATAATTCTCTAGCTATAGTCTTGACCTATAAGGATAACACAGTATTAAGTTAGGATGCATTTTACATTGAAAGCAAGATAACAGGAAGATCAGTAAACCAATGAAATATATTTTGAATACTGCATAATCTGAAGTTTATAAATAGTACTGCACATTTAGAAAATATGTTAAAAAAATAACAGTGAAAGAAATACCTATGAAAATTAAAAACTTACGAGATAAATAATCAAATTACAGGGAATATAAAGGAGTATTAAACAATATGTGCAAGACTATTTCATTAATTATTCTCTAAATCCATCTGTAAATTACTCACTTTTTGCAAAGGACAGTTAATTAACTACTTCTGAGAAATTTTTTTTTCAGCAATGAAATATTTAAAAGGAGTACTTCAGTGATAAAAGATTCAGTCCATAGATAAGAACATTACAAAGAAAACTAAACATTCTGTAGGGCTTTTGAAATGTAATTGTGAAATTAAGCATTTAATGATGACCTATGAAATAACCCTCCTACAAGGTAGACAAAACTAAGCAAAAATTTTAGGAGAAACATTCAAAGGTGAATAAGAGTTTAATTCTTTCATTTAATCAGTAGAGACATTAAGATATAGTGATGTCATATTGTAATTTTCTTTTATACTTTTTAAGTGAATGAATAACCAACAGTAGCATATAGATAGAAACATTACGATACCCACTTCAAAACTTAATGATAGTACAAAACAATTAAAATGCAAGTCACCTCATAGATAATTACAGTAAAACTAGGAAATTGGAAACATAACACAACATTCATTGAGCAATACCAATGAGAAATGGATCTAGGACAATGTTTTTCTTGAAAGTATTTGCAAATTATCAAATTTCAACTGTATTGAGTTGTTTAGTTAAAAACTATTTCTAAACAAACTGATGAACATAATCAACTTTAAAAAAAAGTAAGGAGATAAAAATGGACATTTTAGAGCCAAAGTGTTTAGCAAAAGAAACTCTTTTTAAATTTATTATTTTTAATTTTAAAGCCTGTTAGACAAAAACACTGGAAATATAATATATACTGGAATTATATATAATATATATAATAATACAGAAAAAAAACAGGCAATGAACAATATATATTAATAAATGTAGTACAAACCTTCTGTTTCAGAGCTTCTAGTTTAGATTTTAAACGTTTTCCTCTTTTACCAGCCCATCCAGCAGCAAATTCTGGGCCCAAAGAAGTTTCAGCCGTAAATGAGTGTTTTGTTCCCCGGTTTGATTCAAATATAAATCCAGGCAAATCTTCTTTTAAAACAGTAGCCTGCTAAATAAGACCAGACATAGCAAGATAAAGAAAAAAGAAAAGAACCATATATATTTAATGTAAATCCTACGAGACTACCTTATAGGAAAGTAATATGCTTACAGAATCATTACACAGAAATATGCACTTACCTGTTGACCATCAGAGTTATGTATACTTATTTCTCCATCTCTTTTACAAAATAATGACCAATTTCCAACAACTAGGCGTGTAGCACCAGGAGCAGATAATATAGGTTGACTAGGAGAACCAGTTTTCACTTGGCTTCGAGCACGCTGAAGCTTCTCTAAAAATTCCCCACGGTTTTCTGTAATTTAATTTAGACAGTCAACATTTGATTTAAGAGGTCTATAATCATACATTCTAAACAGTCCAAACAAACAGTTAGTGAAAGACATTTTTTGTGGTTTGTTTAAGGAAAATCTACAGATCTGCTAATAGTCATCATGCAGATATCTGATCATTACTCCAATTCTTATATAATTATGAACATTAGATGCAACTGATTAAAACAGCCTCTGTGAACTTGGCATCCAAAACCTCAATTTTTTTCCAATGAACACTGTACATTCTCTACCTTGCCTTGTACATGCCAAAAAGTATGTCCAGGAGGATGAGGTCTAATAAATTTGGGGGGGGGGGGGGGGTTAAGCTTTTCAATCCTTTACTTTGGATCTAATGCCAAAAACCTGTAATCCAGAAACAAACAAATGCAATTTTGTTCTCTAACTGTAAATATTAAACAATTATCAATTTATATCTTTTAAAAATTTAAAGACCCTACTAAAAATTAAAATTTTAAATATTACTTTGAAATTTAGACATGTTATCAGACTAAAAAGATTTTAATACAATCACAGATTCTAAAACTACATATTTTGTTCAATAAAAGATCAACCTGTATTATATGAATAAGTCAAATTATAACTCAAAAATAAAAAATCAGAATAGACATTTTTGCTGCACATATTCATTGTTCTAAAAGAGAGCAAAAGTGTTTTATGAGATACAAAATTTAAAAGTGGTTTTCACAGATTTTTTTCAAGGCAACTTACAATCAATACAAATTTACAGCATATTAGAGCATTTTCTGAAAAATAATTTTGTAATCATTACCTATAAAATCCTACTTATTTATTCTCTTTTATGGAATAATCTAACTGTCTTATACCATTGTTAATCAATTCACATTAAATTTGGATTAATAAAAAAAATAATATGGCCATGTCCAATGAGGCAGTGGGAAGATGAGAAAATTTCACCAGCCCCAAGAGCTCAGCCAGTTTTAATCCCCAGGTCAGTCATCAGCTCTCGACCCCACAGCATACAATTAACAAGGTTTTACATATAAAATTTTAATTAAAATGCATAAATACACAGGTGTACAAAATTATGATAATTTGGGAAATAGGAACTAATAGTTATTTAGTAAAAATTATATATTTTGAGTGTAAGCTAATTTGATTCTACTGGAGGTGAATACACATGCAAACGTGTAATTCAGAAGGCAAGAAATTAAAGTATGAACATGCATCATAAGAAGCAATAATATAAATGCAAGTCCTACAATTATGAGTTATAAGCATTTAAATATTATTAAAAATATTACCAAGACAATATTTAAATTAATGTAAGCTGTTGCATATAGCTGGTAGGCAAGGTTGCCAGTCACAATGAAACATCCTAAGAGACTTCAAATATTTCACAAAATGTGACCTCAAATATCCGATTACAATTTTTAAGCAAGGAAATAATTATCATTAGGAGGATAAAGATCATCTGATGGCTATTAATAATGCATACAAGATTCTTATATTATCCCTTTCAGTGAGGCAGAACTACCATGACACTAAATTTAAAACATCATGAAGTTGCATTTAACTTTGCAGTAGCCACTGATACAAAAACAAGGTTACTGCTTATCTAAGTTAAAAAAACATAGCCTAAATAAGAGATACCAATACAATGCCTCCCTCTTTCATTCTCCACCAGAGAGGGTCTGCATAAGATAGGGGTCACCTAAATGATGATGAAACCCAAACAATTTGGGCAAACAACTTCTAAACCTCAAGTAATATAGCACACAACTGGACCATTCCATCATGAAAGTTCCCATTTACACATGGCAATGATTTTGTTATGTGAGGAGGCAAGATAAATTGCCACCCCATCCTGCATGTGTAAATAGACAGCTAATGGTATGCATATCAAATTCTACATCTACAAGCAAAGCTTGTCTCTCTAGATATTCATCTGGATAATACCTGACCATATCATGCTAATTTGATGAATACCTAGAAAATGAAGATATCACTCTGTTGGATTAGCCAGCATGTTCACAAGACCTCAATCTTATTGAACATGAGTCAGGTGAAAAATGCCATGATGCAGCATACCAATCTCTCCATAGAACCTGCAGGACAATGTGTTGCCTAATTTAAAATTAGGGTGATCATGCATTATAATGACATCACAATCCACGATAATTGGGATACCACAATAGGTCACTTTTATAACCAAACTTTTTCAATATATAATTTTCATAGATAGAGAGAAAGTAACTTCATATATGCATGTATACCATGTACAATATGTGTTGCCTGTGTATCTTTTACTGCTATTCTATAAAAAATTAAAAGTGAAATCAGATTTTAAGAACTCTGCCTTTCACTTGTTAAAATGATGCAATTTTTATAAGCCTAAGTTCACATATTTTAGCTATCTTTGATATTTTGTGCTGTTAATTAATAAAGGAGTTGATTTCAAAGATGTATTTCTTTTGGGGTTTTAAGATTTTCTTCCCCTTATTTCCTAAAATTTACAGACTTTCTTGTTAAGAGGCCATCTGAAAGGAGGGCTTACATGATGCTGAGCAACTCGGGGAAATTCTGCAGCATGAATATAGACAATGTCTAGTTAAAGTTTGAGAGAGAGTTTTAAGAATTTTATATATAACCAGTTAAACTAATTTTCAAAGGTTATCCTTTAATTTTGAACACCATGGTGCCCCCATAATAAAAGACAGTAAAACTGTGGCATAGTATAAGCGAATGTTTGACGATAAGTACCTCCACAGTGGGAAAAAAAAAATTTTAACACCAGCGTAGGAGCATGCACATAACATGTTTTGTCAAAACATACAAAAGAATAAAATATAATCAAACTAATTATCACCAAACATCAATAACAATTAATGGATAAAAGGATAACTATAATGATTAGCGTCACTATAACATAAATGAAAAAAGAATATGAAAAGTATCTGAAATATTTACATATAAAACTCAATAGAAAGTATGTAAACAAAATACCAAAGATGAATCCAACACCAATATCACACAATTTGTAAAAATGGAAGTTATGTATACAAATCAATGATACATACCTGAACTGTCTGATCCATTTTCTGGACTTCCACTTGAATACATAGTGGCTAACTTCCCATCAAGAATAAAACGAAACCAGCCATTACTACCATTAGATAACTCCAACGCAGCAGCATCACTCCACAAATACAGACAGTCTCTACCACGAACCACACTCCAATCCCGCCAATGATATGGCTTGCCAAGCAATATTTCTTTCGCATCTTCAATTAAAAAATCTTCCTCCTAAAATCATTCAATTAATGATAATTACTTTTAGATATAGTATATATAGTTTAATGGTACTTATTAGTGGATTTCACAATTCAAAACAGATTATCATATTTTTTAATTAATAAAGTGATAATAAAGATACATGCAAACTCATTTCTATAAATTAATTTATTAAAGTATAAAGCATTAGGTAATTCAGAAAAATTAATCATTTCTATATTTTTCTTAAAGGTTTCTTCCCTCCATTCCTCCTACCCTTTCTCAATATATATATTTAATAATCTTCTTTATAGACAAATTATCATACCCTAATGAATCACCATACATTTTTAAAAAGTCTTATTAACATTATGGTTTGCACTGAAGTCTTACTGGGTAGGCACAAATTGAGAGCATTTCATTATTTCTAAGTAGACAATAAATTACACAAAATCATTTTTGAAATTTCTTATAGTAAAAACTCAGAGAATAGGGGCTTATTATGCAGCCTAAAACAAGAAACAATTTAAAATTACAATATTTAACATCACATACATATTGATCCATCTTCCCTCACAAATAAACCCAAACAAATATTTCCAAAGAAAATGTATAATCTAGAATCCACATATTGGTTTCTCAAACTTAATTTGATCCATTTTTTACAACAAAAATAATCACAAATATCCTTTCCCTGCAGCATTAAATTATGAAAAATACAATTAAAGTATAAGCAGCAGATCTAAGGAAAAAAAATCTACAAAAAATTAACTATGCTGATGAGTTTCGCTTTGAAATAAATCAAAAAAATAACATTTCATATTTTCAAACAGTATATATGCTACAGACTGATATTGCTTACTATTTCACTTCAAAATACAACAGTAATACCATAATAACCATAATGTGAAAGAAACTTCTTCAGAAATAAAACAAAATTTTATTTAAAGCAGAATAATACAATAATGTTCTATACCCCATCTTCTTTGATCTTTTTGTTTTCATCATCACTGTCAGTAGGACCAGCTAAAGCCAAAACTTTTGTGAAAACACCTAGGCGAGCAAAGTGGTCCAAGTAGATCTCTCTTCCTTTTAACATCAAATCATGAATTATATTCAATGTTTGTAATAAAACATCTTCTTCCTCCTAGAAAAAATTATATATATGCAATTATTATACAGAAATAATTTCATAACAATACATGGTAACTAATTCCAGCTTAAACAGAAACTTCAAGGTTCAGCCATAAATTACATATCCAGTTTTATGTGCTATTTATTTGTTTCAAACAAAGGTTACACCTACTCCTATAACAAAATATCAAAATAGTTTGAGGGTACTACATATAAAACTTGTATAGGACTAGTTTTGGAATAAGTCAATTTATATGAGTAAACTAATTATGATTTGAATTTCAAACATTTGACACAAAATCAGTTCTAAAGTGAAAATTTAATTTTTTGTCTCATTTAAAAATATTACTCTTAGACCTTCAGAATTAGACTGAAATGTTGAACACTGCAAAAATTTCCCCATAAATTTGAAATCTAGAACTGCCATTAGATACATGCTATATCGCCCTGTAAGGAAAAGGTTAATAAGCAAAAACAGCAGAGGATATGTTTTGTCAGTGATTCTGGAAGTTATAATTTTTTTTCTAATTTGAGGAGAAAAAGAATACGAAGTACTATTAAGGACTGTGGAATCCCTGTAATAGTAACTTGCTATTCTAACCACCATCAAATATGGGTGGCAATATCTAATAAAATACTTCTAATAATCTAAACATGAAAAAGCATTTAGTAGGATGATATTTGCAGCAGTCCAGAGATTTAGTGCATATATATATATATATATATATATATATATATATATATATATATATATATATATATATATATACACACACATATATATATATATATATATATATATATATATATATACATATAAATATATATACATTATATATATATATATATATATATATATATATATATATATATATATATATATATATATATATATATATATATATATATATACATACATATAAATATATATACATATATATATATACATACACAATGGTACCTAGACTTACAAGTTTAATTCGTTCCATGACGAAGCTCGTAACTCGAAATACTCGTAACTCGAATCAATTTTCCCCATTGAAATGAATGGAAATGCCATTAATTCGTTCCGGGCTCAACCCCGGTAAAGATTATATGCTTCTCGTGTTCTCATTTGATGAGCACATGGCGTTCGCTACGCAAACTAGCTGTGGGGTATCTGAAGCTTGCTTGTAACCCGAATTTTAGCTTGTAACTCGATGCAAAAAAACTTCTAAGAGAATGCTCGTATCTTGAAAAACTCATAAGTCAAGGTACCACTGTATATACAAAATTTAAATCATCTCCTTAATTATATATATGTTATATAAGGTGTTATATCAAATGATCAAAATTATTTAAGAAGTACAGTTACATTTGTAGCTCAAAGTGAATATAATGTAAGACTTACCTCACTGTCTAAAACACTTGATATCACTTCAGTCAAAAGCGTGGCAAAATTTTTAGAACCAACATCAGTATTAGAAAATTCATTTAATAAATTTGGACTTATATAATGAATCATCTTCCTAATGAGATTGAGACTAGCTTTTCTAGAATTATAAAACAGATTGCATAAGTAAAAATGACTACATATGAAGAAAGAAAATTAAAATACTTTTTAATAAATAACAAAAACTATACTCAACTTGAATACAATTTAAAAAGTTATGAAATTTTAAAATATTCAATTAGAACCATAGTTTTTTTAACTAAAGACTAAGAATAAAATAAGGCAATATTTTTATATACTAAAGTTCTCAAGATTCATCTTTATATCCTACATACTTGAATAAATTGTAAATTTCTATAAATATAAATTTTAATATCAGGACACTGCATAGTTCAGTAGACAAACAATTATAAAAGTAAATGACCTAGTCTCAAATTTCTGAGGGGAAATTAGGGATAACAGTAGATATCCAACACAAAACTGTCTAAAATGGTTATTTTTAAATATGCATTGTCAAAATAAAACTTCCAATGATTCAGTTTGTCTCAATCAAATTTTATATAACTTCTACAAATTTAAACGGACTGCACAACAAATTTTCACCAGCTTAGTAAAACAATTCTTTCCCCACTGTTGGAAGCAACAAAAAATAATATGGGAAGTGATATAAAATGCAGTCTCTGTGAATACCTTTGATACCATCCTTCCTACACATCAGTTTTCTTGTATCACATAAGGAAGCAATTTAAATTTTATCACAAATATTCTGATTCACAAGCATTCTATTCACAAAGATTCCTTTAACTTATCAATCATTCTGCCCCAAATTTTCAAATTATTGCCACAGATCACTCATTCAAAAGTTAGGAATTTCATTCAAAATTGCCAATAGCCATCAGTCAATACACTACAAATTTTTAAAATTAAAAATTAGGTATTATAACAAACTTAAAGAATGATGGAACTTACCTAACAGACCTCACCATAGACCTTTGATATAACTGACAAAACACAGGTAATAGCTGCTGCAGATACAATGGAGCCATTTCAGGATCACCTTTTGGTTCACTATCAAAATCATGATCTTGTTGCTTCCTGTCACCAAGTTTTGCACTTTCAGATACTGGGCACATCCATTCACCTATTGAAATAAATCATTTAATTATTTCTTTAGATGAAATTAGGCATCACACTTCTAAAATAAAGTAGGTTTGCTATGGAAGTTCATGCAGCAAGATTAATGCCTGAAACTGTACGATTTAAGTATATTAAATAGCACAGTAATAAACAATATCAACATAATTAATTTTTCAGTATAAAAAATACTTAATTTTTTTTAACTGTGGCTGCTACATAAAAATTAAAACAAGCAAACAAAAAAAACATGGACATACAAAAACTTTTAATCACATAAATAAACACACATAAAGTAACGGAAACATTTCATGTATATCTTCTGTAAATATTACATTAAAATTATTTTTTTTTAAACACAGCAGGTACTTTTGTCCTAAAAACATTGACCTATCCTCACCACAAATTTGCAGGCCACTTTATTATGGGAGCACCAAGTGAGCTATCACTGCTCCCTATGAGACACCACAGGAACATCCATGCTTTAGTTTGGACTAAAACTCAAGACTACTGCATAGAAGCTTGAGACACTAACCACTATACAATGTAAGGGCATCATTCAGAAATTATAGGGACTATCATTCATAACTTTATAAGCACTTAAGCAAAGCAAGTAAATTTTGAACTGAATTCTCAAGCTTCTTCTTTGGTTCTACAGCCTAGGGCAGGCCAAGACCGTCCCAAGAAGTTTCCGCCATCTTGGTTTATTAGACGCCATGGCTCTCCAGTTTGTGGTGCCAACAGTTTTTAGGTCTTTTTCGACGCTGTCCAGCCATCGAGTAGGAGGGAGACCTCTTTTCCTAACTCCGTCTGGTTTAGTGAACATTATCTTTTTTTGTCGGATTATCATCTTCAGATCGATAAATATGTCCCAGTCACCAGATGCGGTGGGCTGTAATAACATGAACTATGTCCGGTTGTTTATATTTTCGGTAGATCACATGGTTGAAAAGGGTATGCCACTTATTGTCCTCATAAACTGCTCCAAAGATTCTTCTAAGTATTTTTCTCTCGACAATCATTAGCCTATTTTCATCTGATTTATTGAGGGGCCAGCATTCACTACCATACAAGATCACAGGTCGTAGGAGTGTTTTGTAAATATTGATTTTTGTTTTTTGTCGGATGAGTCTGCTTTTAAGTTGGCTTTTTAATCCAAAATAGCACTTGAATTCTCAAGTAATCTATATATAAAAAACGCGTAGGTATGCGGCACAAAAATCAAACGATATTTCTACACTCCAAATGGCAACGGCTGCAACTGCAGGATGTAAACATTAGCAGCCATCCGCAATTTAAAACTGCATGTGTGTAGTGGCGACATTTGTTACAACTGCTGATCTTTTAACAAAATATGTTTAGACCTATCAAATCCAGTGTTTTGTCATGGACAGTTGTATGTAGGTTTATCTAGAGTCCATTCTTTAAATTCTGTCACTGTAGTATCTCCTACTTCTGAAATACTCAACTGTGTATATCAAGAAGTTTTATGAATATCATAGTTGTAATCCACACTATATTTTAATACTTGCTGAATTTTTACTCTGTTTTAAAAGTGAAGATATTTTCTCTACAATTTATTATTTGATATGATTAAGTGGAGATATCTGAATTTTGAAGAATAGAACACACAGAGAGTAATGCAATCTACACTAAATTTTTTGCTGAATTTTTACTCCAATTTTTAAGTGATGAAATTTTCCCAACAATTCAGTATTTGATATGATTAAGTGCAGCTATCTGAATTGTGAACAATAGTACATATAGAGTGAAGTAATTCACACAATATTTTAGTACTTGCTGAAATTTTACTCCATTTTTAAATGAAAAAATTTTCCCCAACAATTTCTTATTTGATGTAATGATAAAGTATAGATATCTTAATCTTCAAAAAATAGTACATACAGAGAGGGATGTAATTTTTAAAATCATTGGTGTTGGGTTTCTCTCTTATCTTTAACTCTGTTCTGAAATAATGGAAATTCACATTTTTTAATCGCAATGTTTTAGAATCAGCCTTATAGTGAATTTAGCAATGATTATAGATTCTTTGGCTGAGCTCTCACTACCCCTTTAACAACATATATTTATGATGATAGGTAATGGTAACATTCCTTACATATGTTACTTTCAGTTGAGTTGTTTTGCAAAAGAAAATACAAAACTAAAAGTGATCATGCTGGTCACACAGCGGCTAGTTTATAATAATTACAGGAGTTAAAAAAAAAAATTTAAATAAAAAATAAAAATAAAAAAGCACAAGATTTTTAATGCTGACAAAAAAACCCATGATTAATGCTTATAACTACTGACAGAATACAACCAAATTTAATCATTTTCTCCAGTACAACTTATATAACTATGACAACAATGACTATCACAGACAGATGTATTCTAAAACTAAATTTTCTTAATGGCAGCAGAAAAATTAAGATTCACTAACAAAAGGAACAAATTTTGTCAAATTTTTACATAGAGCATTTTTAAAAGGAATGTCATCATGAGCTTCTAACAATTAGATAATTAACACAACTAAGTAAGATCTATCGTTGAAATAATGAAACCAAGCACTCAAAAATAAAATCTGATTATTTAATCACAATTCTATGCTGATTAAGCATGGAACTGCCCAACAACATTTAGAGTTTTACCTATGACATGAAATGAAAGCAATAACCTTTAAAAATCCTCATATAAGCACTACATTTATTATCTCTAAATATTAATGAAATTCTGAACTTATGCCAAACTTATATTTTTTCTTTTACAATAAAACAATTCATTACACACATATACATAAATATAATTGAGTCAACTACTGGTAAGCTGTAAATATTTACCTCTTATTTTTAAAACTGTTTACACTTTTTTGTTTTAATTTTTAAAATACATTTAATCCATTCCCCTTAAATTTATTTACCTTGAAGATCCATTAGGAATATAACTTATTGTCAGGTTGTAATGTTAGTACTACAAATAATCCAACAATTCCATTAGACTATTTGATTTATCTGCTCTTTCAGTGAATTCAAGATAGATATAAGCCTATATGCAGCTATTTGAATTACATCTTTCAAAAGTGACATCATCTAAATACAGTTCATTCCGGTTAATCGGACTACATCGGAACACAATCATTTTGGTCTTAATAACCGGCTGGTCTGATTAAACAAACATGCCTTATGTTACAACACAGGATTCTGTCCAAATAAGCGGCTGGTCCGATTAACCAGTGATCCAATTAACCGGAATCAACTGTATATATATTATACATACATAAATTATATCATACATATATCAAAGGCACCCTAAACCAGGAGGTTATCAATGTATTTACCCGGAGACTGGAGAATAGCAGCTACTTCTCTATGACCTTCATCATTTCTCTCCCTAGCTTTATCAAGAGGAGTCTTCCCATCTTCATCACGTAGATCAGGATTAGCACCATGCCTTAATAACACCTATGATATAAGTTAGATATAATACCACACTGATCAAGTCAAAAATAAATTTAAAGAACCCTTAAACCTGTTCAGTGTTTTCCTGCCCATACTGATGCTAATGATAAATCAAGCAAATGTTAACTGGAAGTCATAACTTTTATCCTTTAATATTAAAGATAATAGGTTGAAAATGAAGTTTTATCACCCGCTGAATGCAAAGTTTACTTCACAAACACCAGATATGAAGGCAGTTAAAACTTTAAAGCAAATCTTATTACACTTAAATCATATTTGAAACATCAATAGAAAAAACAGGAGTTTGATATTCCAAAAGTTAGTAAAAAATTTTTTTTAAAGAAACGTGTTCCAAGAAATATTTAATAAATACTTCTTGCCCCTACTTCTATTTTTCGAAAAAAGTCACTGAATGAAATATGTTTGAAAAATGACATTATAGAAATATAGAAACTCAGTACTTTAGCTACACCAGGTCTTCCAAAACAAGCAGCATAATGCAAAGAAGAAGATCTCTGTCCTTTGTTAACATCTGCACCACGCTCACATAGAAATTCAACCATTTCCTGAGTACCAAAAGCTGATGCCCAATTAAGGAGAGTTTGTCCAACATCATCCATGAAATTGACTTCAATACCTTCAAAATAAAACAAAAACATGATATCAGCTGAAAAATTTAACATTCCTGCAACTAGGTAACAAAACAACACACAGGTCAAGCATATAGCATGTTAATTTTAAACCAAAACTATTTTTTGTTTGTTTGTTTCCACTCCAGAAAATAGATGGATTAATGAGACCACAAAATGATATTGAACTTTTGAACTTAAAAACTACATGGATAGGATTTATTTTACTGTTCTTGCTGGTTTTCAAGCATTAATTAAATGAAAGATGTTATTTTTTTTAAGTTCTACTCATGTTCTAAATTAGCAAATTTTACTTACTATTAGTGTACTTATTATTTAACTGCTATTAACACTGATGTATCATTGAACACTTCCATCAATTGATAAACAGCATTTTATAAGCAATTAACACAGATCTGTAATTTACACATATGCATAAAAAGAAAGAAATGTATTTTCTAACTTAAAAAAAAACAGGCATTTTAACCAGGTATGAGCTATAGTTTGACCTGGTATGAATTCATTGATGAATTCTATGATGATTCTTGTCGATCAAGTCTCCCTCAATTCTAGCATTTCAATGCAGTTCTTTGAAATAAGACACCATTTAAAGTATGAAGCAATAACTCACTCACTTCTTACTGGTTGACAAAAAAAAATACTTAATGCTTAATTTAACGTGGAGCAAAAACCATCAACTATGCTATTTGACCCTATCAGACACTGCTTTTCAACCAAAGTAGCATAAAAATGAAATGGCTCAGAAGCAAAAATTCTTTGCAGAAGTGTTGTGGGACATGGGTTACAAAAGGATTTTAAGAACCCAAAAAGCATTTATATAAAGATGAATTTAAAAAATTCTGGAAAATTATTACCTCCAGAGTCAATAGCATCAATCAATGCATCAGTATCTTTGCTACGTATACAGTCAATTAGCTGACGATGTGTTCTTTCCCCAGCGGTATCAACTCGCCTAAGACTTGGAACTCTAGTTGGAGGAGCAGCAACTTGAGATGATTTGGGTAATGCTTTTCTGCCTTCAAACAAAAGCACCAACAGCAAGTCTACCAATCGCATAGTATCTAAGACACATCTAAAACAAGTTTTTGATAAATTTATCAAATTTCAGAAAAAATGCAAATCATATACTGCTTTGCAGCTATGAAATAACAATATTGCAGCACTTAGTACATTCAATGGTTTCCTTTACAAACAAAAAAGTTAATGCATTTGTTACTTTGTATGATTTTACTTGAAATATATCACTTCATTTTAATACAGTAATTGTGTAATACAAGAAGTACATAAATTTCACTGCAATTTAAAAAAAAAGGAGAGCCTTTTTTAATTTAATATAACATTTTGAAATATAAAATGTAAATGATATAATACATTTTCAGTACAAAAGAGTATTTTTGTTGTTATACTGAAAAAAATGCTTTTTTCAAAACAAAAAAAAAAGTTTTGGATACTGGAAAATGTATATCATTTATATTTAATTTATGCTCTCTTATTTTTATGAAGTGTACATTAAAGTCTGAAGTAAATTCAATATTAAATGTAAGAGGTAAAATTGTATTAATTTTATTGTAAAATTATCTGATTGTAGAATATCTGAAGGACTGGTCCATTCATGTTTATGAGGTACTACATATGTTATATGCATTTAAAATATTTCATATATTTTTTTTTTTAATTACAGCAAAATTTATGTACTTCCTGTATTTCAAAAAACACATTTACTATTAAAAAAACTTATTTTTTTTTTAAATTAGAATTTTGCATTCATTTTGCCTTAATATTAGCTTTTAAAACATGATTTAAACTGTTATTGTAACTTATGCCCCCTGGCTGGAATTAATTCCAGACCAGGTACATATAAGCTTCTAGCTGAAGTGTGCAACTCTGGTTTCAATAGCACCACAAGGGTTGGAGTCAGACTTGGCTAGGTGCCACCACAATTTTGACCGAGCACCCCCAGGGGAAACATATGGGGGGATCATATCCTCTCCCTCACTGACCTACATAGAGGGACTATCCGGCCTACAGATTTAACATGCCCATATACAGCCTAGACACGGAGGAATTTTAGTGGCATGTGCTGGGATTCAATCCGAGCATTCTAAGCACCAAAAGCCAGCACGCTTTACTTTAAGGCCACCTCAGCCTTAATTTAACTTTCTCAGCATGAATTAAACAAGCCTTTTGTTACTTCTGGATCAAATTTATCCAATTTATCATGAATTAGCAACTTAAGTTTTATATTCAAGTTGAAGGTAGAGTTTCAATCACTTAAAAATTATACAATGATAAAAAAAATCTATTCAAAGTAATATGCTTAATATCATTGATAGAAGTTAAAAATGATTTTTTGGTTAAAATTTTAAATTGAAAGTTTGAAATAACATCTTGGCCTGTCAAAATTTTTGAACTGGTACATTTAAGAATTAAGCTACCTAATCGTGACCTTATGAGCCATGATACTAACTCTAGTGGAAAATAACTATATTACTTATCCTACCTCCCATGTTTACAACAGAAACTAGGTTTATCTTTGATTTACTTCATACTTAAGATAATAAATAAGCTTTTGTCTGAAAGCATAACCTTATTCAGAGTTATTATTTCTCATAGATGTTAACAGTTCTATCCATTCACAAGAATTTCATCTTAGCTACCTGATCATGATACCTAGCAGAACAGATCACTATTTTAACAGCCTCTAAATTTACAAATAGACTAGTGAAATTCGATTAGATTATTTCCCAGGTCTTATATTCCTCTTTTTTATTATTCTCTGACAATTTTGTAAAACATTTTATAACATCAAAAACTACTGAATGCCTGAAAATTAAATATATTAACAACTTTTCTTAACAAGTTTCTTTCTTTCTCCCCTAGGTAGAACTAAAAACATAATAGGAATTTCTGATGATATTTTCCTTGAATAACCTAAGACAAAAAAGGACTCAAATAACAAAACTTTCAAAATATAATTCAAGTACATAGTTTTAAATGTTGCCCCATGATTTTTATTCATAGTAATATAAAAAATTTTTGCAATCAACAGTCTTAAGTCTTTGGTGACATTTATTTTACTTTTTTGAGCAGAAAAAAACAATTTTTAATTCAACATTTCCATTCAGGAAAAATTAGTACAGAAAAAAAGTAAACGCACATTTACAAGATTACAATTTTGTACAGTGTCAGTTCAATTCACTTAATTTAGAATCTTTTTTGAAAACTGTCCAATCTCTTTTGAAAAAATATTGTATATATATAACGATAACATATTAATATTGAATAAAATATAAAAAAAGAAGTTAACAACAGATATTGAAATATGAAAAATAGAAGTTTAATAATCTTAAATATGTAACAAACAAGTCAAAATACATACAATGATTAAATTATTTTAGAAATTAAGCAAAATGTTAAGCTTATATTAAATGTTAAGCTTTAAATTTCACTATTTAAAACACGTGTTTCTATATTATACCTTTCATCCCCTTGAACAGCAGATTCAATAGCAGATGAAAGATCTGATCTATGAAGGTCCTGTTGAAAAGTTAAGTTTCAGTTATTATATACAGTAAAATTTTCTGGAAAAAAATAAAAGTACTATTCTCTTTTGATGTCACTTACATATGTAATACTTGGGGATCCCCTAAATAATGTGGACAATAAACTAATTGTAGTTGATATGCTAGATGATGTCTTGACTTCTGTTGTTCCAGGAGATGGAGAAGTATTATTCACAGAGCTAGTTAATGTAACACTATTCAATTTAACTAATAATCTATTTACAAGGCCATGTTCAGCTAAAGGTGCAGGATCTATCCCTCGGCGAGTAAATCTGTCTGCTAAAGATGCAAAGCATCTTAAAGCCCCATCAGATACCTAAGATAAAAATATAAGCAAATATTGACACTGGTTAAGTTTTATGATCTATTAAATACGTTTCACTAATCTAAATAAACATATTCTACATTCTACTTAACACTTTGAGGTCTAAGCCCGGGTGTCACTCAGGTTCCCATTTTCTCTGAAGTAGACTAAACCCCAGAGTCTCTCGGGGTCAACTTTTAACTCTCTGAACTACAAAAATACCAATTACATATATAGGTTCGCCATCTTTTTAGATATTATCTATGAACCTTCTAATTTCAAAAAAAAAAAAAATAGATATGGCAGCACCTAACAGATGTAAATTTATGAAACGATGTAGAATCAAAATTCAAATCAGGGTTAGTTTGAACGCTCTTTGAGCAAACCCATACTTTGAAATGTATCACACCAAAGCAAATTTTATTAAATGATGCTATTTACCAATAAAAGCTAGTTTTAGATCTTTGCAAACCATTTGGGTAAGTTTTTATTCAATTTTATTTGAAATTTAGTGTTAAAAAATGTTTCCTTACATGGAACTTTTTTTTACTTTAAAGCTTGATTTTTTCAATAATTTCTCATTAAATATTAATTCTTAGTATTTTTAAATAGTTTCTACATTATGAATAAAATCAGTTTAAAATTTATAATAAAAAAATTGCTAAGATATATATCTTCAAAGTATTTTTAAGAAAATAACGAAAAGTACCAAAAACCCTCGGTCCAGAGGGAGACATACGGTCGAAATAGCTCAGACCTGAAAGTGTTAAAACTATTGAAACTCACCCTCTAAAAATATCAAAATTTCCTGCCTGTGATCTAGCAATTACAATTCAATAAATTTTAAAAAGCTTTAAAAAAAAGTGTATACTGCAAGTTTTTCTTATAGCTCCTAGATTTGCTTTAAGAAAACAGCAGCAAAGAATACTAATATCTTTAAACAGTAAAGTGGGCCAAATTATCACTACAGCAATTTATATATATATATATATAAATAAATGTGAATGTGTAACTAGTCTTTTAAATCTAACCAATAACATAGGCATTAAAACGGCAAAGTTTCAAAATAATTAACGTGTTCTATTGGAAAGAAATACCACTTTGACATAACATTCAAATTTTGAAAATATTCTTTACTGCACCCTAAAGATAGTGTCTATCAAGCTCTATAATAAAAGCTAACTGAAACTTTTAAGTTATGACACAACCTGACAAGATGAAAATTGAGGAGAAAACTATTTTAAAATGAATGAATTAAATTTTACACTTTGAAAACAAATTCTCTTCAGATAAATGTTAAGAAATCAGATACAGCACAAACAATCTAAGCACTATGACCGGCTATTTTGGGTTATGTCAAAAATTGAGTTCATTACTGAGTTTTAACGTAAGAGACCTAAGTTCTGGTCTCACTTCTGAATTATATAATTAAATCATTTTTATCTGAAAACTGTTAAATGAGATAATCTGGATTAACCAATGCTCAAAAAGTTTCACATAAATCCTACTTGAAGAATTCAAATGCAAAATAATGTTACATTATGATTCACTGAAAAAAAAATTATATTATAAAATGCTAAAATTACAACACACTTGAAACACTGAATTATTAACTAACTTTTGATTAAAACACAAATTTCACTTAAAATATAATATTCATTTTTGCACAAAATATTACATATGATCTTTTTAAAAGCATATAATTATACCTATACATAACTAATTTTTCAGGAAAGCTTAAATACAGAAGAATAACAATACAAAGCATGTCTTACATGAGTGTCATCATGTTTTAGGAGTACTGACAGTGCTTCAACACAATTTGCCAAACTAGAATCATGTGGCTCCATTTTTCCACAGAGCCTAGATACAACAGCCATAGCAGAGTGTAATGTGTCTTTATGAACTAATGATCCTATATCACGAATGAATGACAACACACAGTTCAATCCACCAGCATCAAAGACAGAGCCTGCTTCTCTTGTACAAATAAGTTCAAGGACCTATAAAGAATAAAACATGATTAACTCTATTGAAATTAATGAAATCAAAGCTAAAAGAAATCAGAAGTTTGTTCTAACCAATTTCAAAGTATTAATTCTATACCACACTTAATGTTGACCTAATTTCTGTAGGAGTCACAAAATTAAAAATTTATTGCTGGTACACAGATTTTAAAAAATCAAACTGAAAAATATTTATTTTTTATCTTAACAAAGCTAAAATATTTTACAGTATGAAAATTTGGAAAATAAAAGCTGACAAAACATCTAGAAAAAAACTGAAGATCTATAACATTAGTTTGTTAATAAATAACCACTTAATTTTAGGATCGTGTACACTAATTCTCATCTTTTATTGATTTCCATGACATTATAAAGTTACAGTAAGTATAAAAAGTTATGGTTCAAAATTTACCTTAATACATTGTTCAGCTAAATCTTTGCTAGCTCTTGAGGATACATCTGCAACAACTAAACGACTACAAATAGCTTTAATTGCACCATCAACTGCAACAATTCTTCGGGTACATTCAGCTGAAACATCTAAATAATATGTAATTGCACGGGCAGTAACTTCTAAGACATTATCGGGAGCACATTCATCTAAAAATATCCGACAAAGAGCAGGCAAAAATGTTCTGGGTGGACAACTGAAAAGGAAAAGAAATTGTGTTAAAAAAAGATAACTTTATCCAGAGAACATAAGTTAAGATCTTGTAAAAAAATAATAATATAACAATAAAACTATAACATAATAATATAAATAATATAACAAAAATACGATTCACTTTTCTTCATTTGATACAATTAGTGATTTTTACAGATTAATAAAGCTGTAAAAGTTCTACCATCAATAAAAAAAGTATATAAACATACAAAAATTTTATTTATTAGCTGAATACTCAATAATTCTATAAACCAAGCAACTGGGATTTAGAACTTCACAGTTACTTACAACAGAGCAGATGATTACTAAAAATCTTTTGCCATATTGATGCTGATTTATTCTGAATTTTAGCGATTTATGCAGCTTGATATATTACTCCAACCCACAATAACCTTCATTCTTTATTTTTCATTTTTCACTTTTTTCCAAGCAATTAAGTTTTTGATCAAAAAGGTAGAAATTTGGCAGTTTGATTGTGAAACTAAGAAAACTAAAGTAAATTCAAATAATTTTATTTTAACTACTCAACTGGAATTAAACAAAGTAAAAATATTTTGCAATGTAATGGGCAGGACTTAAGTAGCTATATAAAGCAGGCCTACACAACATGGTCTGCCAGCACTCACTCTGTGGCCTGCAAAGCCTTTTATGGAGTCACATTATATTATAAATCTAAACAATACTGAACTATTTTTTTTAAGATTTATAATATTATGAAAGGAATATATAAGCAATGAATATTAATATTTATTTAATTTTTTAAATAATCAGCAATATAGCAGCATTACATTTCAAAGCCCTCATTACATTTTGAGTTGTACAGGCCTGATCTAAAGGCATGATGGTAAAAATGAAACACTGGAATTTTTTCCCAACATACTAAACTACATAAATAAGTGGAAGCTTTGAAAAAAATGTTAACATGCCTTAAAACATGATTTAAGAATATAAATTTCAATAAGATTTTCATGGCTTGTAAATACTTTTGTCTTATTCCACAACAATCTGATGTCATTAACTGTGATAAGAAAGCACCTTTCAAGTTCACAACTTTGGTTTTCACATACAAGGGGTGTTCAAATGAAAGGTACGAAACGGCTTAGCAATCAAACTGGTTAAAATTTAAATATGCCGATTTGGGATAACGTAGTGAGACATCTAGGGATGTGAATGTAGTGTTCGGCATGGTTTTACGCACGTGTGGGTGCCCGCACAGGACGCAGGAGAGAAGTAGGAAGTTGTGTGTTCCGTCTAATTGATGCGGCAGTGCATGTGAGGACATCATGACGTTCACATTGCATAATTCGACCTCAGCAGGCAAGGTGATGCTTGCCGTCTTTTTCGATGTCGAATTCATCGAGCATGGAAAAACCATTAACAACGATGTGTTCTGTGAGACGCTCCGTAGCCTACGCAAGTCCATCAAGAGGAAATGGCCTGGGCTGACGGAGGGAGTGATTCTGCTCCACGATAACGTGCGTCCACATGTCTCCAGGGTCATACATTACTGGCCAAGTTCAAGTGGAAGCAGCTTGAGCATCTGCCCTACAGCCCAGACATGTCGCCCTGCGACTTCCATCTGTTTGGTCGCTAAAAAAAAAAAATCTCAGAGGGAAGCGCTTCAACTCTGACAATGAACTGAAGGACACAGTGGAGGACTAGCTCTTGTCACAGCCACAGAAATTCTGGGAACATGGAATCCTTCGGCTCGTGAAACAGTGAGATAGTTGTGCTCAGGCCTCTGGTGATTACTTTTGAATAAAGACTTCAATTACACCTACAGTGTTGTTTCGTACCTTTTAATTTTAACACCCCTTGTAGAATTCAAATCTACAAGTTAGAATGTAACAATTAAGTAAATTAGGTCTCCATTAAATTAAGAGTTTCTAAAAATTTAAGCAATTCAAACAGTTTTCTACAGAAATCAGGAGACTGCTTTCGAATTTGGGAATTAGGAATATCCCAAGAAAATTGTGTGATAATTAGGTTGTTAAGGCTCCATGATAACTAAAAGCTACTGATTTTTCATCTAGTAACCTCATTGGAGGTGTTTCGGAAAGAGTTAATTAAAAGGCCCCATCGAGCACTATGACTGAATCAAACTTTGTATATGAACCTGCAAGCATCATTACATCATTGCTTTGACTATCATTTTAGCTGTAAATATAGATAAAGCTAAGTACAGTACAAAGTTACCAGTATATTTATAAAAATGTTCATAACTAAAAAGAGTCACTCCTGCCACAAGATGACACTGATTTTCAGAACAAGAGTTAGTCACTTGATTGAGACTTTACTCAAGATACCTTTCAACAGCAATAGTCACCAGGAGACACTAGCCACCATTATTTTAACGAATTACTGAATTCAGTTTGGTCATTTGGTCTAACAGGTGAGTAAACAATTTTTTCACAAACACATGAGGTCATACACATTTATGTTAGTCTGTAGCATATGAGTGTGTAGATACTTGTATAATCCATTAAATGTTCTGTATGGCTAGCGATCATAGTGCTACTTGACACTAACGACTGTATGTGGTATAGGTAATATGTATTAGGCTATGAGCTGAATAGTACTTAGGATATTGTCATTTGATACTAAGGGTGCTCAGTTCAAGTCCCTTTGTAATGAATTGAACATGAACATACATTAATTATGAATTTATTTAATTATGTTAAAAAATTTTTGATATATCTATTACATAAGAAAGAGAAGAATGAAGATATGTTAATAAAGCAAAACAAGGAAAACAAACATTTCATAACACTTCCTACAAAAAAGGTATCCATTCTGATTTATCAATGTGAGACAGAGGATAAGAGGTAAAGATATATAAATAAACCTTTTCAAAGAGTCCTGTACATGAAATACCAGTTTGGACTCCTGAGGATGCAAAAACCAATCAAAGAATATTGACAGGTTTACACAACTACAAAGAGCAGTAAATGAAAGTTTAAAGATTTCTTGTATGATGGTTAAGAGAATTTAGAATAAAAAAAGAAAAGAGTGAAGTTTATCTGCACAGAATTTTAACAGTTAGACTGCCCTCATTCATATTCTATCACTAAATCTTAAAATAAATCAAATCTTTTTTAACACTCCTTATAAAGTATTCAGGGCTTACAAGTCACTTTTATTTTAATGTATAGCTGACAAAACTATAAGAATGAGTTACACAAATTCCAACACATTTATAGATTTAAATGTAAATTAGAAAACCAAATGCAATATCTCCACATGCATCAGTGTCACATGGAAACTGAAGACAAACTTAATTAACAGTAAAGTAACACATTACGAAAATACAGCTTATTGCAGCATAATTAAAAATTGACTGGCATAGCTCTTCAAATACTTCCATTAACACAAAAGAAAGTTGCAAGAAAGCAGGTTATTAATTTTATTTCTCCATTTAAATGATAGTGACATCTGTCTATAGAACCTATTACCATGTCATGCCAACTCAAAAATACAAAACATGCTACTAATTATTTTAAAGCTGCTTAATATTATATAGTTTACCAACCATAACAATCAATCATCGTAAAATAAATATTATGGCTTTAATATCACTAAAATTTTTCAAAACTATCTTTTCAGATTTTTAATGCAAGATTGTATGTGTGTGATTTTAAAGAAAATATATTCTCTGATAAACTGTTAGTCAAAAGAAAATGAAAACCCATTCCAGGATGTGAACTTTATTACTTTTAATACTATGCTATGTTATCAAGTATAAAATTAATAAAACAATTTTTCATGAATTCTTATTAATCCACCAGCATGAAGTATCTTGGCATTAGAAGTAACACCATTTAAAACAAACTGTTTAATTTTGTCAACCAAAAGTAAATTTGTTTAACACACAAGTAACATTTCTCATTCAGTGTAAAATAATGTACCATTTAAAGTAATCATCTCAAAAAAATAAATAAAATCCATCATTGATAACTCAAGTTTGTCTTCTAGAAACAGCACAGCCATTAATAAAAAAAAATCCTTATGAATTAAAGGAACTTTTTTGGACCAAGTATTAAATACAATGAATGCAGGATCCCATAAATATTTAATGCAACTGAGAAATGAAAATGGCTGCAACCAAACTTCTTCATGATTGCTCATTATGTATTAAATACTAATAAAATCTAATTGTAGTCATTTACAATAAACAATTTTTTAATCCAGTAAAACTTACAACTGAAATAAGCCATGGTAATTTATTTCCTTAACCCAGAAACAGATGGAAACCAAAAACCAAAACTTGGTAATTTTAGATAGACCACTTGACCCAGATAATTGTTTCCGGAAATTATTTCATAAAATGGCATCATTTGACTTCTTCAAAATAGAGAATTAAAAAAAAAAACAATTTCTTCCAATAAATTTTTATGCATTCAATCATTTTCATTACAGCACTGTGCAGATTCTGGTTTGTATGTTTTGGTTTTGTATGTCCTCATGTGCATTTCCTTATTTTTAATATATATAATACATGAAATATCTGCTCTCTCTGCTTTATTGTACCTGAATTATTTGAAATTAAGTTTAGATACACATAGACCATATTCTCTATAGATGTTCTAAACTTTCACCTATATTATTTTAGTTTTTAACCCTTCAATACTCGCGCGGTTGACATATGTCACCCACCTGTTTTCATCTTCCCTAATGGCGGCCATCGGAAGGTTGGAAGTCTCCCCTTTTCCTCCTACCTTCAAATGAGCCTTCCCTCTTGCTCCCTCTCTTTTCACTTTAGTTAGTCTCCAATTGTTCTTCGATTAAATCGCGCCAAAGTTCACTGGTTGACACCTGTCCCCCACATGACTATCTACGTAACTTTTCAAGGAAAGGGAATTTATTTTAGTCTCCATAAAATTTAGATTTTAGATCCTTTACTTTATTTATGATTAAAAATCTAATAAGAGAGAATCAATCTCTAATAGGTTTCTTACATCAAACTTTTTTAATGACATTTTTGAATGTGATTAAAAAAAAGTTTGTTAGAAATGTCAGAACAAGGCAGGAAAACATTATAACACATCTTCCAGGGCCAAAAGGCATAGCAGCAATTTTTTTTTCTCCAGAAAAAATATTAGATTTGTTTATTGACGAACACATCTATAAAATAATAGCAGACTGCATAAATATTTACATTGATTCTATCAAATGTAAATTTGAAATAAATCAAGATGCCAGAAACACCAACGAGGTAGAAGTCAGGACCATATTTGGTTTTCTTCTTTTGATAGGCACTTATAAAAGTTCCAGGACAATTATCGATAAGTTATGGGATAACTTGAATGGTAATGGGTAAGAATCATGCTACCTAACAATGAGCAGAAACAGGTTTGCGTTTCCTCTCAGGTGCCTTCATTTTGATGACATTAGGGATAGGGTATCTCGACAAGAATTTGATAAATTTGTTCCCATAAGGAATGTATTTGAAATAGTAGTACACCTCAAGAGGAAAAGAAGGTGCCAGAGGACGCTGTTCAGTGGCGCACCCAGGATTTAATCTGGGGGGGGGGGGGCAAGTTAAGCGGATAAAAATATTTATAATGCAAATTCAATATTCATAATGCAATTTCTATTTCTTTGGGGGTGGGGCAGGGCCCCTTTGCCCACCCCCTGGGTGTGCCACTGACGTTGTTACGCTTGTGGACAACAGAGAGGCAGAACAACGTGAAAGTGGTGCGAGAAATGCGGAAAGTGAATATGTAATGACCATTTGAAAAATGTATGTGCAGAATGTTTAAATTTTTTTGTATTTTGAATGTATGGTTGATTTGTAATTTATAATGTTTCTTTTTCTAAAATTTAATTGTGTTTTGTTTGTAGTATATACTCCTAAAAAACTATAGAAATAATTAGGTAGCAAAAAAGTTAAATACATATGGATATAACACCAACATAAGGGTGGGTGACACTTGTCACCCACGCGACTGTTCATGTTATAGCTAGTGACGCGAGTACTGAAGGGTTAATAGAGCAATAGTTTAGAAGTAATGAGTTAAAGCATTGCATGTTCAATTTGTCAGTGAGCTTTTCTGATATGTATTTTCAGTCTGTAAAATCTATAACTTTAGTGCATACTGTAAATACCTGTAATATCTGCCTCAAAAAGCAATCATAAGAAAGGACTACAATTATGTGACCTTTATGTGCAATGGTATATCACCTTTTATAACAGTTTCTCACAATTTCTTACAATGTTTTTGTTGAAGTTAAAAAGTGAGTTTAAAACTAGATTTTACATCAAGTTAGAAAAATACTGACATTTATTAACAGCAAAAAGAGTGAAGGAGTACTGATTGACTCTCTTCTCTTTTCTATGTGGATTCCTTTAAGTCTGCATTTTGTCAAACTATTAGTCAAGTATTATCATGTCGTCTATAGTTATGTTAGTAAAGTTTTCGCTATTTTTCTTACAACTGGACTTTTATTTAGTTCTTTCAGTTTAAATAGCCATCAGTATAATTGGAGTAAATTAATAGTAATTTTCTCATGAATATTGTTTCTATCAGTAATAACAATAAGAAAAATTTTGGTATCTTGGGTCCATCTGTTCCTTCCTTAAAAGAGTTCTATTTACTTTACAATGAAAAACACCCACCCTACTCCCCAGACTTTTTCTTGTTCGCCAAATTGAAATCAGCCCTGAAGGGCCACAGAATTTCGGATATTTCAGACATCCAACGTAATGCTACAACCCAGCTGAAGGTCATCCCTAAAAACGACTACGCCAGGAGATTCCAAGACTTGAACAGACGTTCCCAGATGTGCATTAGCACCTATGGGGATTACTTCGAAGGACAGTAACAGCTGTTTCATGTAAGACAACAATCCAATGTAACTATAGACACATTCACCGAACTTTCTGGACAAAGGTTGTATGTATAGAGAGGGAGACAGAGAGATTAATATATCTGTATACAAATATATATACATATGTGTATATATGCATGTACTATATATATATATGAAAAATTGATAATCCTAAACAAGAATTAGAAAATGAAAAATTAAGGATCATAAGTTAATGGGGAAATTTGTGATGTCAAAAGCTTAACACTGCTTTCTAAATCATGTGATGTTTTCCTTTTGTAGGTTATCTTATAACGCTTAAGGCTTCTATGTACTAAGAAAAAAAGTCGTATTTCCCTTTTCCTCTTCTTGCAGACTCTTGTGGTGCGAGGAGTCCAGTTGACTGTTCGAGAATTCCACCCCCCTTAGGATTGACACTTTGAGGGATTGTAATGGCTCTCTCTCTATAGGGGGGTTAAGCACTGCCCCCAAATTTTTTATTTAAAATATATTTTTGTCAACTATTTACAAGTACATAAATGCTGGTAATCAAATAAAATTGGTATTGTCAGATAGCCTGAACTTTTCTGCAAAGCACTACAGGATTCATTTTATAAATTTCGTTCACCGAAGGAATTTATGAGCATTTAAAACACACTATACCAGATTTTTCCCCTGAATAATTTAAATTTTAAAATATTAACTGCATTTTTTTTTAAACAAAAAATGTACACAAATGTAAAATTTCTTTCTCTATGACGGAGTATAACTTTTTAAAATAAATCTTTGAATCCAAGTCAGCAATCCGTGGACAAATTTTCTCCATAGGTTAACATTGAGGTGAGCGAAGCCAATGGGGTTTATAGATAGCAGCCTTAATGTCGCAAATCATAAATATTTTATAATTTGCGACATTAAGGCTGCTAAACATGAGTAACATGTACCTAAATTTCAAAAAGAATTTTATAAATGTAGCAAATTATAAAGACCTCGATGCAACTATTACACATTTGAAATTGCAATTATTTTTTTTCGTATAAATGACAGATCTGGGAAAGTTAAGCATAAACAAAAAAGACACCATGAGATCAAAATTTCAAAATTTTTAAGTATATCACAAGATGATAAATACTTCAGAACTGTTTATAACCTTTATCTCTGATGAGTTCAAAATTTATGATTTGTATAAACTTGTCAACATTTTAACAAAATACTGCTAATGGAGTTTTATATAAATCTAACAAGTACTAACCTACGTCAAAAAATTGAAAAGGAAGCTTAATTATAAAATGAATAAGGATTGTACTGAGCTAAATGTTTTTGTAGATTTATATTTTATAGAATTACAAAGCATCTAAAATCAATAATAGAATACTTATTCTGATTTTAAGTATTTGGATCAAATATTTTGTCAGCAACTAAGAGTAGTAGCCTAGTATCATTCGTACAAGCAGAATACAAGGCGATATGAATAGCACTTAATGAAAAGCCTGCTATATAAAATGTGTTGATGAAATGAACATGACACATAAGATATTAAACTTTTTTGATAACATAGGATAGTCATTAAAGTTAACAAGTGCAGATTATTAAATATGTCTCAGACACATATAATAGAACAGAACTTAATAGTAGACCTGATAAAGCAGACGTCAAATTGACACCCTAGCTCTAAATCTGAGTCAAATTTTAAAAAAAGTCTCATTATAAAAAAAAATTTTTTTAAACACCAATTTATGCAGTAAATGCAAATCAAGTCAGCTCTGATATAAACCGTCCCAGGGAATAAAGGGAGTTTTATAAATATGCTACTATTATCATAAAATCAGTCGGCTAACATTTTAACAACAGATTTATAAAGTAACATTTATAGGCACCACTATCTCATTATGAGTCTCAAGAAGTCCGTATAAAAATTAAGGGAATATGTTACATAAATAACACTGGGGAACAGCAATTTCGTTGTCTTAGATCTGTCATTTGTTTTTGACTAAATTTTGGCCTCTGAATCCAAAAATAACCTCAATTTTTGTCTATTACATCAACTTTTTAAACTATAGGATACCCTCTCTTTGTCTCAAAAGTCAAGCAAAATATGTATATAACGGAAAATAAAAACTTACCAAATATACTGTTCATGAAGAATATTAAATTTTGTTCATACAAATAGTAAAGTTTTTATACCAAATGGTAAACATACATATTAAGATAAAAATTTTCGCTTATGGCTTCTTCTGGAGTGTTTAATCTGTGGACATTCTCGCTTGATGCTCCAACAATAGTCGTCATCATATCGTGGGGTTCAAAATTAAAACACACTAAGTCAAAATTATCAATTTTTGGATTTTCAGCTTTTCTTGACCAGAATAAAGGAGATGTTTCTATTGGTGAAACCTACTAAGTCATATCTTTATTTCATTATTTTTTCAAAGTTTTGTAATCACATTAAGTACTCTAGCCTAGTAGTTTGTATAGGTCAAACACACTAATCATCCTGGAGATAATATAAAATAAGCATATGACAGCCAAAACTGGTTCATAGTTAGCCAAAAAATACCAGTGCTATAACTTAATTTGATTTAATAATGTTAGTACCAAAGAAGCTAAAAGAATAAAATCTTTGATCAGCGTTTTCTCAAAATCATGTCTTTTGACTTTGTGTTTCACCTATAACCCCACGATATGTACATCCCATCTACCTTGGTGCCATGCCTCCATGACCTCCAAATCTTGGTGGAATTGCTCACCCTGCTCATCACAGACTGCACCAAGATTTTTTGGGAAGTTATCAAGATAGCTATGTAAAAAATACAATATGATGCTCATGTTGCAAATAAGCATTTGAAGCTCTCCAAAAGTTGCTGGACAATTTTGATGTAATTCTGTGCTTGTGTGTTTCCAAGAAAGTCTTTGACAATGTTTTTGAATGCTAACCAAGCATTCTCTTTTGAAGTTCTGTCATTATTCCGATTAGGGATGCGACGTCGATGTTTTCAAAACATCAATGTTTTGATAAAAACATCGATGTTTTAAACATCGATTTATTGAAGCCGATGTTTTTTTAACATCGATGTTTTGTGCTCTATGTTTTTTTATTAATGAAAAAGTACCATAATTAAAAAAAATTTACCACGTAGCATAATTTTCACACTCAGTAAACGTAAGTCTGAATTCTGAAAAGGACGAATACAAAAGGGGGAACGATTCCTTAGCAAACAGACAAATGGCAATCAACAACCAATGAACCAATCAGAGCAATTGGAATGTTCCTGACACTCCAGAACCTTCCAAGGGGTTTTTATTTTATAAATAGTATATACACGAGAGCAGCCATTTAAGTTTTTGTTTTGTTCTGGTTTTATACAAGTTGACATTAATATTATTAGTAAGATGCCTCCCAAAAGTACCGTTTGGAAATATTTTTGCAAAACCTCTGACAAATTGGTGAAATGCAATATTTGCCTTGAGTCCCTCAAAACTTTTGGCAATACCACGAATTTATTTGGACATTTGAAGGCAAAACATGGCGATATTTACAGCGAGAATTTTGAGTCATCAATGTAGCCCAAGGCAAAAGCAACCAAGTTTTTGTCATTTAAGTCAGCCCAATCAGAGAGTAAAATTAAATAACCCCCCCCTCCCCCACGACTAACCGAAGTAACATTAATGTTAGAGATTACTAAACCAGTTTTAAAAAATAGATGTTCTAAAACATCGATGTTTAAAAAAATCGACGGTTTTTGGGCGATGTTTTATTAGCATTGATGTTTTTAATATTGAATATCGATGTTTCAAAACATCGATGTTTTGTTATCGATGTCGCATCCCTAATTCCGATGAAATGTTCATCTCTAGGGAGCTGCTGAATCTCTGGACCATCAAATATACTGGACTTAATCTTTTCAAATGACAAGCTAGGAAATGCCAAAATGAGTTACTTGAAACAGTCTCCTTCAATTGGCAAAGCTTTAACTAATTGCTTTATGAGATCCAGTTTTATATACAGAGGTGTAAATATAATGTTCTTTCTGTCAACAAGTGGCTGTTGTAGAATGTTTGGATCAACAAGTTTCAGGTCAGATCTTGGCAGCCAATTCGAATGCACCCAATGCTTCTCACGAGGTCTGCTGTCCCACATACACAAAACACAGGGATACTTGGTATATCCGTGTTGCTGGCCAAGGAGGAAGCAGACCATTTTAAGATCTACACAGATGATCCATTGGTGCATGTGATATTGCAACAAATCAATGACTCTCTTTATATCTTCATATTCTTCACACAAATAAACTGAATGGCCTATTGGGACTGCACCAAATAAATTTCCATTGTGGAGAAGGATTTTTGGATAGTCCCAAATCTCAAGCCAAATCGTCCAATTCGATGTTCACCAGAATCATATTCCTGTATTTCAAAAGAGGGTAATTCTTTGAAAACTGGTACTGGCAGTTCAGCTGAATGAGGCACTAGGCGTATAGGTGATGGTAGTCTAGGATTCTCTATTTTACATTTGTTTTTCTTGTTATATCTTTACATTTTCACTATACAAAAGTAACAATCACTTGAGTGATCTTTGGGCTCTCGCAAAATCATAGGTACACCAAATGGAAATTTAGAACATGTTCTTTTCATCCACATCAGTAAACTCTCGACACACTGCTTGCACACTTTGTGAGGAGCCCATGATTTATCTTGATCACGAATTTTTTTTTCTTTTCCTATGTCGAGAGACAGTCAAGAGACCATAGCTCTCCTCTAGCATTCCAATGCAAAGTAACTCTGTTTTCCCAGTTATCAGTAGTAAAACCATAGTCATTTAAAAAGGTGCACGTCATACGATGATTAAAATTCATAATGTCTCTATACGAACAAAGAGGACAGTCAGGAGAGTTTACCAAACCAATGAGGTAAAGGACAAGAGTAGGCAAATTAGGCCACTTTAAACTAGGCAAAATAGGCTTGCTTGATAAATATACTAATGTTTGTTCTTTGACTGGGAATGGTAATACTGCCACATATATAACAAAACGGATCAGGGCTGTTTAAGCACTTACGACGCAAACTAGCAGAGGCAGACCATATGAAAGGTTTTAGTCCATATACAAATAAAAACTAAACACTGTTAACCTTGTATACAAACAAGAACTCAGACTTCACATCAGAAAGCACTTCACTATATCAGAGCGACTCACATGTCACTACAGTATCTCAGACGTAACTGAACCAGTCTAGACAAGTATGGACCTGTCGCTGGTCTCCTACAGCGTCATTCACCCGGTACCAATCGGAGGGTTTATGTCAGCCAATAGGAGAGCAGTAGTACTTCCTATGATCCACGCCTGATGCCACAGAGAGTGATCACATTCACATAAGGTATAGAGACAATGTGGTAGAAGAAAACTAACTACAGTTTTGAAATCAGCATGCCTATTTAACTCTAAAACAGCTCAAAAATTGAACTCGAACAGAAATTGTATTACAAAATGTTCTCTAGTATAATAGGTATTAATGTTGATATTTTAGAGCTTTCCCTTTGACTTGCATTTACTGCATAAATTGATCTTTTAACAAAATTTTCCTTTCAGTTTTTTTAAGGAGAACGCTGAATTTGACTCTTAAAAAATCTGCAATACCCAAAATTCTAAGCATTCATAGTCCCTAGAGCTAGCTCATCCATTATTAAGTAATGAATGTGCTTTTAGGGAAAAAGTTTTGTTTACCTTACATTTTCCCTCAAATGGGTTCTCATTCCTCATATTTAAATTGGTGAAGGACTAAATAAATCACTTTTTTACTTACAGCCTTTACCTTAGATTATACGAATAACAAAACTTATTGTGATGAGAAACTGTGAAAGAAAAAATTCCTTACTGGTGAGAATATGAATTATTGTTAGCACTTTATTAATTTTTTAAAAACTATTTGCTTCAACACCTCTGAACAGTTATGTTTGAAAACACACAATTAAAACATAATTACTCAATAAATAACAGTATAATATAAGGCCCAAGAAACATATTCAGAAGACTAAAATTTATTCATATCAGCGGCGCACCCAGGATTTTTTCTTGGGGGGTGCCGAGATGAACGGATAAAAATATTTATAACGCAAAATCAATATTCATACAGCAATTTCTATTTCTTTGCCCCCCCCCCCCTGGGTGTGCTACTGATTCATATCTTTTAAGAGGCTCGAATTAACATTGTGCCCATTTGTATGAGCTAAAAGCTACTACACTATAAACAATTTTAAACATATGAAAAAAATCTAAAACTGTTCTAATAGGAAAGAACAGGCTCTATTATAATTTTACAATTAACATACATTCATTCTCAATACATCAAAAATTATTTTTGAGTCTAATGCTGAATTTGTATGAAATAGAGAAATTACTTACATAAATGATACGCAAGTCTATGTAATGCATGCTAAAAACTCATTATTTTACATGAAACTACTATTACTTAAAAAAAATTTATATATTTCAGTTAATTTTTTAAACAGAAACATTGATAAATAATCTAAAATGCTTAATACCAAACATTGTGCATTTATTTGCATATTAAATAATTTTATAGCATTCCTTTCTCATGCATTTCCTACACGTTATTTATATTAATTTTCATTCAAATTATATTCTCTCAATTACGTATTATGTCAATCAAAATAATTTTAAGTTTTTCATGATTCCCTACCACTTGGAATTAAATCTAGTTTTACTATAGATTGTATTTCGTATCTCACTTCATTTTACCTCAAATAAATCAAACAGAATTAAGAATGCATTTAAAAACTACAAATTAACTGAATTTACAAAGAATTTAATACTAATTCACAATTCTTTTTAAACCAACAAATTTTTTCTTTGATTTTCTGTTTTAGAAGTAAGGAGTCAATTTGACACCTAGATTTTTAGATCTCAAGAGTGAGCTCTAAATTTAATGGTTTCAGAGGATCACAACACTGCCTTTTTTTTTATTGTTTAGAATGGTAACACTTCAGTCAGTTTTAGGGAACTTTTAAGTGTTAATTCCAGTTCCTCAGGTCTCTTGACTTCATCTAAGGAGAATGAAAATAATTTGTCTTTCATTCTTTTCAAAAGGTGGGCTGGTTAAGAGTGCTATGGTCATCTCTTGCTACAGGAGGGCTAATGAACTAACTGCTTAAAAGCCAATTCCAAATGGCTACATACATGCAGGCCAACAGTAGGACTTGACTCCAAAGACACTGGTACTGAATGCCAATGCTCTAGTCATTCGGCCATCATCTGCCCACTTTTTCCCAAAACCTTTAATATTTTAATCTCAGAACAGAATTGAACAGTAATCTAATTGCATTCAAATATTTACATAAGTTCTTTCTATAATACATCTTATTTCTTAAATTACACTTTGAAGAGTCACCCATACTTTGTTTACTAATTATCTCTAATGCATGTTATATAAATTTCTTTCTCAATGAATATAAACTACCAATTAATAAATAATCACTTAGAGATTCATTATTATTCATCCAGATTGCATAAAAAGTGCTTAAAATTTTCAAACTTGCAGTGGTTATATTTGAGTCAGCTACTTGCTCTACACTTCAGTCATTTATGATTTAAAAGGGGCATATAAGCAACATACTCTGAATATTAGTTCAAAACTTACCTGATGCAGAGACTACAAACACACAAAATCAGTACAATTTTAAGCTTGACATGAACTGGTAGGCTTTTTTCTTAAGCGTTACAATTAACTCATAACAAATTTATAAAATACCTCCAGAGATTACAACAGTGTTAAATCAATGGATCCTAACGACTCCTTAAATTAAAAATTCGAGGTTACATCCTCTAATTTCTGGGTCTTTTTTAAAAATTTGAAAAACAGATTAAAATATACTATAACTGATTTTTTTAAATATTAATTCAGAATTTTTTATTAATATAATCCAACACAAAATTTTTCACTCTCTCCCCTTTAATATCAGCTCATTAGATCAATCCTGTAAAGGCTCCTACAGGACTTTAAATAACTTTACTGTTATAGTTTTAGATCACTCTTCATAAGAAGTATTAGCATTTTCTGTATTCTTATGACAGTCACATATTAAATAGCCAAATCTAGACATGTACATTTAAGAGTGCATAAATACACATACACACACAGAACCGATGCAAACCGGCTGAATCCAACCTCTGTGTATATATATATATATATATATATATATATATATATATATATATATATATATATATATATATATATATATATATACCGTGAGACTTCTCTAGCCAGCTACCCCTATTCGACGGCCACTTTTTTCAGAACCATTACTGGCCACCATAGAGAAGTTTCATTACATAAATATATATGTTCATACAGGTATTACCATCATTTTTCAGGATGGTAAGTCATGGATTATGAGAGTTTCAAACTTAGATTCTTTTTCTAAGTCAGGCAGCTTTTACGCAGATCTGTTTTTTATGACTAAGTCCCAGATTATTCCAAAAACTTATTACAAGTCATATAACTATGATTTCTACACAAAATGTGTGATACAAACATTGATTTGTAGTATCTCCATTTCTTAACAGTCATAGATAAAAGGATCATAAATTAATACAACCAAATATTTGTGACTTATAACATTCAATTCACACATTCTTTTACTGTATAATGTGCGATACAAACATTAATTTCTAGTATCTCCATTTCTTAACAGTCATAGATAAGTGGATCATAAATTAATACAACCCAATATTTGCGACTTATAACATTCAATTCACACATTCTTTTACTGTATATTACACATTTTTGTGATCCAGTAATTTTTAATACATTTGAAACACGACTTAATTACTTATTAGATTTGTCCTCTCAAGAGATTTTATTAAAAGTTCATATTTTCCTCTACTTTCCACAACACAGATATACATTTGAGTATACAACAAATCACTATACGAGTATATTGTTTAGCAGGACTAAAATTGAGATCTTGCATAAAGGAATGTCAAGAGTACTTTTTAATCTCATACAAATCTATCATACAGGCATTGTAATAAAAATTCAGAAAAATAAATATAACACATATGAGGCACTACTCTATCTCTGATATAATAAAAGTATACAGCTGCAATATAAGTTTATATTACCATCTTGTTTATTTTCAAGGACATAAAAAATATATCTCAGTAAACTAATGATCAAACTGTAAAATTATTCCCCTTCCATCACTATCCCATAAGTAAAATACTGCAAACCTTATGTGATGAAATAATTTGCCAATATAGAGTTTTCCTACAGAGTCAAGTGTTACTTTTATTTATATATCACATAAAGAAATATAATGTTTCAAATGATATGTAATAAAGAGTGATAGAGTGACACAATGCTTTACTAAATAAAACATAAAAATGCATTATTTTATCATTTATATAGAGATAAACAATATGCCTGTCACATGAGTAACAATTAATGAAGTATTAAAATGACACTGTTATTCACAACGAATGTTATACAATGTGTTTATATTATTGGAGACAAAAATATAAAAGGACATTCCTCCTTGCTTACCTTTCAAAACATCTGTCTACATTGTCAGACATCAACAAAAGCATGCAGAGCTGTTCTAATGCTATTAGCTGCATATCCCTTTCATCACCCTGTCCCATATTAAGCCACTCAAGAAGAGTTTCAGGATCAACATCAGCCATTTTTAAATTTTTTATACTTTAAAACTAAGCAAATACTGAAGAAAAGCGTCCGAAACACTAGAATGAATCGATATCATACCGATGCAACCTTTTTAATTGAGAACTCATGAGCGAAACTTTTAGAAAGAGTTTCATTTCCCATACTTTTTGTTGTTCGTTTCCAAGAAAATATCGAGCACAAAAATCTTACGACGATGCAAAATTATCAATAACTGGACTGATTTAATAAAGAAATTTTCTTGAATTTAAATATTTCATTATAACAAAACTGAGAGTTGTTTTCTTTTTTGCCTCATGATTACATTTTTCTCAAGAGAATATAAAGGAAAATTTAAAGTCCTGATGCGAAACCATGACACAGAATAATTATTCACAACCTTTCTACGAGTTGAGAGATCACAATTTCTTTACGGACCACAGAGATTGGAAAACATATGATGAAAATTTTTCAGCGACCTGTGTTTGAGATTAAAGTTATCAATTAAGTTCTAGTCAAACGTTCGTTACCTGAAGTTCTAGTCAAACGTTAAATTTTTTCCTGCAATTTATAAAGTGTAATATCTGTGAAACATTAATCCCCAGAAAGGAATTTCTGGTCACCTAGAAATGGAAATTTTTTGTGTTCAAGATGGCATTTTAAAAAATTTCTGATCTTCGCAGTCAAATTTTAAGTTTACTTTTGCTCTTTTTTTTTCTGGTAGAACAAGATTGTAGCGACATGCCATTGGTTTATGAGGCCCATCTAAGTATCTCTACTGGGAGTGCTCCTCCGGTGCTTCTCTTCGACTCAGTTCTATGTTCTGTTCCAAGTTTATGTTCCAGCTGTCCAGATATAGTCCACCTCCCGCTAGAAGAGACCTGGCACCAGTTGAGTGACCTGTTTCTCGGGGATCTTCTCTTCAGAGATAGGCAATTCATGTTCTGTTCTTCTGAGCAGAATAGTGAGATGATTGGAGTCCCTTGACCGTGAGGTTTTATCTCCAGTACGCAAGATGTTAAGTAATCAATGATAATGTGCTCAGTAGTTAAAGTTTAAAGGCTAATAAGATAATTAAGAGGGAGATTACATTCAATTAAAATTAATAATAAATTAAAGTTAAACACCTTCAAAAACTAAAGGGTGGGGGAAATTTAAGCTTAAGTAGTTAAAAGGTATTAGAAAAATAAAAAATAAAAGTTAAGTTTAAAGATACGAGGCAAGAAGACAGGAATAAGTTAAGTGGCCCTCAGCAAAAGAAAAAAAAGGCCCTCTTCAGGGTCATACAATTCGTAACGAGTAAGTTGCAGAATTCCACGGGGGAAAAAAGAAATATCAAGATGGAATTTTTGGAAGAGGCGATACCACCTGGGATCGAACCCACAACTTAGGGTTTCATAGATCAGCGCGATGACTCTGCGCTACGGCAGGACATAAGCAGGTGTGCAAGATAGAAAGAGTATCGCGATGCGGAAGTTAATGTTAGCTCCTGAGGAGGCACGCCCTAGTGCGCTTGCGATTAGCAGGGAGAGAATGGTCATAATCTGTCAATTCTGCAAGTACTTCGTTACGAATGTTTGGAAGGGTTTCATAAAATTTTTTACAAATTTTATGAGCCTGTTTCGAGAATGTGGAAATGTCGAAGTCACACCTGATTGTCGAATTCGACAGGTAACGGAAAGCTCGGCGGATACGCCTGAGAGTTTTATTCTGGAAAATTTCAAGTTTTTTAATGTGAGTTTGTGCGGCTGAAAACCACACCGGGATAGCATAAAGGGCAACGGGAAGTACACACTGTTTCTAAAGTAGAACCTTGTTTCTCATAGACATATAGGGACTGAAAAATAGAGTGCGGAGTTGCATGGTGACAGCATCGCATTTGCTGACAATGTTAGTTATATGGGGTTTCCATGTGAGTCTACGGTCCAGAGTTACGCCCAGATACTTCACTGTGTTTTCCCATTCGAGTGGGGAGTGATGAATATAAAGACGTGGAGGATTGCTATAGCGATTACTGAAGTAGATCGCGTGACACTTAGAAGGGTTGATTCGAATTTTCCAGCGCGTGAACCAAGCTTCTAAGGTGTCGATATGACGCTGCATTTGAATAGTCAGGTAGTGTTCATTATGAGAAGAGGAAAGGATAGCAGTGTCATCCGCATACATAGCGAGTAGAGTATTATCTCCACGCGGCACATCGTTCACAAATAAGTTGAACAGGCTCGGTCCTAAGATCGAACCTTGTAAAATACCGGACGTAATGTACCTGTTCCGGGACAGATTGTTGTGTATGCGGACGGCAAAATTTCGATTATGAAGGTAGTTATAAATTAAGTGAATAAGACTGTCTGGCAGATTAATTTGAATAAGTTTAAAGATGAGTCCCGGGTGCCAGACCTTGTCGAACGCGCATTTAATGTCGAGTAACAGAGCAGCGGTAGGTTGTTTACTCTGTAACCCATCACGGGCAAATTCCACTACCCTCAGGAGCTGCTGCGTCGTGTTGTGCTCAGACCTAAAGCCAAACTGCTCTGGGATGATAATATCGTGCTGGTCGAGGTGCTCATTGATTCTGTGAAGAATGACGCGCTCCGCCACCTTACTGAGGGAGCACAGCAAGCTGATTGGACGGTAACTCTGGGGAAGATTGAGGTCCCCCCCCCCCGGATTGGGGATAGGGCAGATAATTGCAGTTTTCCAACACTTGGGGAAGTAATTATATTTGAGGATAGCGTTTACAATTACAGTGAAATAAAGAATTATGTTGGTAGGGAGGTTTTTAAGAATTAGGTTGTTAATGTTGTCTATGCCAGGGGCTTTTTTATTTTTAAGTTTTTGAATAATGTCAGTAATTTCGAAGAAGTTAGTGGGGGGTAGGGTCAGAGGGGGGGTGGAAAGAAAATTTTGCACAGTCGAGAGGACGAGTCTATCATTCTCCTCGTCGACCAAATCATGATTTGGAGAGAACTGTTCTCTGTAAGTGTCAGCAATGGTGTTTGCTTTGTCTAAGTCAGTCATTGCAACTCTGTGGGGGCCATGAATGGGCGGAAAATTGGTATGCTGTTTACGCAAACGTCTGACAAATTGGCAAACGGAGTTATCATCAGGACTGAGGCCTTGAATGAATTCAGCCCAAGTAGAGTTATGGAAAGTTCGAATATCGCGACGGACGCGAGCGCGCAGGAGATGATAATTACTCCTGTGTTGGGGGAGGCGGGTAAATTGAAATAATTTACGAGCCGCGTTACGATCCTTAATTAATTTAACAATATTAGGGGGGAGATTATGGTAACGCGGCTTCTTCAAAGTATGCGTTGAGTTAGCCTCACGTATTCGATAGTTTCTTTTAAACTGTTGGTGGCGTGCTCTATGTCCTCAGGACTACGAATGATGGGGAAGTAGAGGGTAGAATATTGTAAAATTTCTTGGAACTGCTTCCAGTTAGTGCGGGTGGGGGGGGGGGGGGTTAGGGTTTTGAATATCGACTTGACGATCAAAATTTATTAAAACAGGAAGGTGATCAGAGTCACAAAGGTCTAAAGTTTCAGCAGTATAAGGGTAGGGGATATTTTTGGTTAGAGCAAGGTCGATAGTACTGGAGCCCGAAAAGTAAAAATGGGTGGGGGTAGGGGGGGTAATTAAATTAACATTAGGATTGTCACTGATAAATTTTTGAAGGGCACGGCCAGAATGGTTTGAGTTTCGGCAGTTCCAAGCTGTATTGTGTGCATTGAAATCACCCGCCACAATACAGTAGTTATTGGTATTTAGGATATTGTTAAAGTCAGAGCACAGGAAGGTTTTATTGGGGGGAATATAGATAGAAGAAATTAAAATTTTATTGACTCTGTCAGGGAGTAACATAATAGAAGTGCTCTCAACGTTAGTGGTATTTATATTATTAATTTTAAAATGTTCGAGGCCCCTACGGACATAAATTGCAGTGCCACCGCCAGGTTGATGAGTATTAAGGGGGCGAGGGCGGTCGGTCCTGTAGAGCTAGTAGTTACTGATGTTAAAGCGCCAAGGTGCTTGAAATCTGGTTTCCTGTATCAGGGCAACGTCTATATTCGAATTTTCCATGAACTCCCTGAATTCATTCATTTTGTTTATAAGGCTGTTAGCATTCCAGAATAAAACCCGCAGTGAACGTTTAGTGGAGGGACTACTCATGACCGGTTGGTGGGTCTAAGTATAATGCAATTTCATTGAAGACAGCCACCATTTTGGAAAATACATCAGTTTGTGTACGCATGTGTGCCGAGATTCTCTTGAAGATAAGCATGATATCAGCAATGTTATAATCGGACATAAAGTCCTTAATGGCACGAATTATGGTTGCAAATTCAGCGAAACTTGAAGTTGGCCGCTCGTCATGAGCAGTTTCTCCACTCTGAATTGAAGCAGCTGTTACTGGGGCAGCACTAGGGATGGTGTCATTACGCGCTTTTGGATTGGATCTCCTACGCGCGCTCTGATTGGGGGAATTTCGATCCGATCCGAGGTTATAAAGGGGGGTGACTTCGGCATTTTTCGGCATTTCCCTGGATGTCGAAGCAGTACTCGTTTCACTATCAACAGAGGAAGCTATGGGGATTTTCCATGCCGATGTTTTAGGTGGGGGAGCAGGGATAAAGACAACAGGTTTCTTAGTGCTAGTGGAAGGATTAGAGCTAATTTGTGCGGACTTAGGGTCCTTAACTTTAAGTTTATTCTTATTCTTGGGGTTAAGAGGACACCCTGTGTAGTTGGCTGTGTGATTGCCCTTGCAGTTGGCACAGCAAGTTTTATCATCAGAGTCCTTCAGAAGGCATTCCCCTGGGACGTGAGATCCCCCACACTTAACACAGCGTGGGGAAAGTTTGCAGTTCATCGAAGAGTGCCCGAACATCTGACACCTGTAACATTGGCTAACGCCAGTTTGAGTGTAGTGTTCAAATGACACTCTTAGATAATTAATTTTAGTTAGAGAGCTTAGATTATCAAGATTTGGGGAGGGCCTGACAGCCACCAAAAATAACGGCATGGGACGCTTAGTTTTGCGATTTGTAAGGTATGCTACTTTAATCGGCTCAACAGAGATTGCACGTAGCGCATCCTCAATATCGCTGGTGGGGGTACATACAGGGAGACCGCGCAGAACATATTTCTTTGGACGCTCGGATCTAGGATCCAGCGTTCTAAAGGGTATCTTCTGGCTGTCCAGGAAGTTTTGTATAGCTCTGTAGGATTCTACAGAATTGATATTTACTTTGATTAGGGAGCCGGTGAGCGATGCTTCGACATCCTTCGACATATCATTAATGGTCTTAATAATTGTACGCCAGTTTTCACTGACCTCGAAAAAGACATGACATCTTTTCGAGGGTGGTTTGGCTTTGCTATTGTCATTTCCTTCGGGATTGTGGGTATCCATAACGGATTCCACAGTTTCAAAGGGTTGGGTAGTTGGAATCTCACTTTCGTCGGTTAATCCGGCGAATTTATTGTGAGTGGAAACATTTACTTCGATACTTTCCTTAGAAAGTGTCCGTTTTCTTTGGTATTGCCTTAAGACAGGTATATGATCAATTAAGGTGATCCTAACATGATGTTGTGCTATAAGATCGTTAATGTCTTTACTATAGACATCATAAAATTGACGGAATAAATTGAGGGCCAGGTAATCGTTAATATCAGTACAGTAACCACCGCTTATAGTGATCAGTGGTTATAAGAATCAACCGTTTATAAGAATCAATATCGCAAAAACAAAAACAAATGTATTATTTCCATGTTAAAATTTCCGCATTAAAGAATCAATCCACCGGTTATAAGAATCAGTTTGCAATCTTCGCCTTCCTTTCATTTTTCCAAAAAATGCCACTTGAACTCTCAAAAGGTACGAAATTCTTTCTTAAGTTTTTGAAAAGAAAGATTTATAAAACTTTGGGGTGGAAAACAGTCGTAAAATACATTCCTTTAGACATAACATAAGAGTTTCTCCTTATACGTTTTGCTAAACACTGTCTTATTAGCTTTACCCAGGGGCATCTAACCCGCCCGGGTCCGATTTCGCTTTTCTCCAGACAGGCACTCCTTTTTTCCCACCACTTACTTCCTGGTTGCGGATTTCTGGACCCTGAAACACATAAATCTTCCGCGAAGTGCCCACCATCACTTACGCAAACGGGACAGTGGATTTAGCACTTCAAACCGTGAAACGTAAACGGATCCATTTTGCTGAATCAGATGAACCAGATGCTGAATCAAACGTTTCACGGTTTGATTCAGAATCAAACCGTGAAACGTAAGCTATAAAGTGAATCTTCGTCTGAGACTGTAATAAGCATACGTCGCTAGTATTCACTTTAGTTTTCTAACAAAATTGCCAGTTAGTGTTAGAACTTTTTGATAGTCGAATTCAAATATGATAAAAACAAGGAAAACTCTTAGTTTTTCTGAAAAACAGAACTTGTTAATTAGATATGATGCTCTTCCAAAGTGTAGTCAAAGAGAAGCTGCCCCTTGTTGATTTTATAATCATGTGTTGTTACTTATAGGTCTAGAAATTGAGTTATAGTATTTGTTTAGAAATTGAGTATTTTTAAAATTATAAAAAATAATTTTAATAAATGATAAATAACGTAAATTAAAGAGTATTTAATGGTAAATTATGTATATATGTGCCTGTGTGTTTATATATATGTACAAGTATATATTTGTGTATGTGTGCCTGTCCAAAGGAAGTTTCGGTTATAAGAATCAACCGCTTATAAGAATCAAAAACAGTAATAACAAACGTGATTCTTATAAGCGGAAATCACTGTACTATGGTTTCTGAGCACATTATACAGAGATTTCAAATACATACTCACGGAATGAGCATCTTTTTCTCCAGTAGCTCTGATGACAGTTTTCGAGAAAGCCAGGAACTTGGAAATCAGCTCGTAGTAAGGCCAGTCTCTTGGGAAGTTATCATCATAGTAAATAGCTTGTTCGTCAATGGTAGGCAAATGGTCAATAGTAGGCAAGGGGGTATCCATTGTAGGGTTGGTGGAAATATCTGGGACATTCCCCGGAGTCACTGCCGTGCTTTCCAAATCCGCACACTCCATACAAAATCCAAAAACGCATCCAATAAAGCAGAAGCAAGCGAAAAGCTGCCACTAAAACTGGCCCGTCACACACACGCAGGATTAAAAAATCCCCGTGAGGTCACAAGCACAGAAGTAGAGGCTTAGAGAGAGCTAAGTGGTGTGCGACCGATCTCCTCGGAGTCCGGTGGCGGGTTGATGATATGTTCTGTTCTTCTTTCTGCTCAGTCCCATCTTTTAACCCAGTTCAGTCATGCGACAGTAATGCCAATTAAAAAATAATAATAATAACTCACATTCAGGCTGTAACGACTCCCATTCAATAGCGAAATTTTTGAGCGGAGAAATTCCGGGAAGACCAATCAAAGCGCCGTTTGTGCACATAATTGATTTAGACGGCTGGAGAATCACAGTCCAGGCTACATAAAGACCGAAAGTGCTACCGACAGCTCGCGGAACAGTTCGTCAGCTACAAAAGGGAAGTTGCCGACCGGAGGGGGCCTAGTCGTCTGGAAACGTAACTTAATAAAGAAAGGTGGCGTTTTCCAGACCTTTCGAGAACGTTCCGCGGAGGTATATAAAGTCGCCAAACGCGATTTTAAAAAATCAGTGATTCAGAGATTAAATTATTCAGAGTGACGCTGGAGCCGGAGACAAGGAGATAGGGCCTGTTCACATAGGAGTCCGTTGCGTTGCGTTAAGGAAAATATGACGTTGAGACGAAAATAAACCAATCATAGGCGTTAAAAATTTCATTGCTAATCGTTAGGAGGCATATGATTGGCTTATTTTCGTCTCAACGTCATCTTTTCCTTAACGCAACGCAACGGACTCCTATGTGAACAGGCCCATACTGTCTGACCTAGATAGACTTGAATGAGCGCAGAGACAACTCAAGTCTGACCTTCCTCGTCGATGCCGTGAACCCACGAATTTATTTTTTTTTATATACAGGGTGTCCCATAAATACCGCCCAAAATCTGCCCAGCCAGATTCCACGTTGGGAGTATATAAAAAATGCCCAAAGAACTGTACCTGTACGACCCATAGTTTTGGAGAAAAATACGAAAAACAAAGTATGACGTCACATCCGGTGCAAGGAAAAGACACTTTATTTGGCACATCAATAGCAGTATTTGCATATCTTTCTCGGCGATAATGTTCAAAAATGTTCGCCGCGCATATCGCGTCATGCATGCGCGTGCCGTGGAATGACATTAAGCCGTCGTTTAACTCGTATTTAAAAGGCTGCATCTTGCAGCTACCGGTATTCTTCGCATGGTGATCATGTATTCCGTTCGTAAATATTGCGACATGGATTTGATATACGGCCAATGTAATGAAAATGCCTTAGGAACTGCTAGGGAGTATGCCCGTCGATATCCGTCATGCCGTTTTCCCGATGCCAAAGTCATCCGCAGGTTGGACGACGGACTGAGAAATACTGGAAGCTTCTGCCCGATACACAGTCGTCACGATGTTGGAAGACCGCATAGCCTGCCTCGATATGCACTGCGGACACTTTGAACATTTGCCTTTATAAATATTTGCAAATACCGTTGTTGATGTGTCAAATAAAGTGTTTTTTCTTGCACCGGATGTAACGTCATACTTTGTTTTTAGTAGTTTTCTCGAAAACTATGGGCCGTACAGGTACAGTTCTTTGGGCATTTTTTATGTACTCCCAACGAGGAATCTGGCTGTGCAGAGTTTGGGCGGCATTTATGGGACACCCTGTATATTGTAAATAGCCTGCATTCAGTCGACAAATGCAATTAAAGCATAAAATACAAAAAGGCTGGCAGTCTTTTATTTAAGGCAAAGTCTTTACAAGGCGAACTTGATGGATGTAGCCAGCGAAAAAATGAGCTAGCTTTCGATGTAAAGTACTTAAGTTTGAAGAAAAAATTATTATTTTTGAAAAAATTATTATTATTGAATTAATATTTTTTACCTAAAAGAACCATCTCATCGGTTGCGCTTTTGGAACTTTCGTCCGAAAATATTCCAGATAAAGTTTATGCATAGTAAGCGATGAATTGATTCCAGATTTAGAGACTGGCAAACTTTATGAAACCTGATGTACAGAAACTGTGATTGAAACATAAAATTAGGAAGCACTTTGTAGATGGGAGGTAGAATAAGATCATCATCTATAAACTCACCAAATTGTGGAATGATTATATAAGGCTCTGTTCACATTACAGTGCAATATTCCAATCATTTTAGTTTCGAAACTGCCCCCTCCCTTCCCTTCCACCATTTACCGCTTTTCCGGTGTCATTGGATAAAAAATATGAACGCATCAACAACACCTACTTTTTTGAGACTACGAAAAATGCTCCTTAACCGACAGGAGTTGTTCAGATGAAAATCTAAAAAAGGTATTCGAAGTTCTTGTAAATAGTCTGACATTGTTACTCACGTTAGATATAATGTTGTACCTAAGTACACCGTATGTTACAATAATGGCTAAAAATCAGAAGAATAAAACCCTGATGGTACAGAGACAGATGCTTTGATAATGGGCACTGTTCCGAGCGCGAAGTTTAGGTTTGCCGATTGGCAACGGTAGAAAAACGAAGAATGATAAAAAAGGGAAATTTCCCTCCGCTTTGAGAGCGCAGAGCACATTGAGAATAGAATAGAACAGGATGAGATTTCCCCACCTTTTGATCATGATAATCGTTTGAATTATAGATTTAAATTTAAATGTTTGTTAGTGTAATGTTCGTGTACGTAAAATAAAGTTTGGTTTTGTGTTTACGAACTTGGATTTGATTTGAACTCTCGACAAATAGAATAGAATTTAGAACAGGCACAAAGCAGATTCAATGGAGAACACACACACAAAAGAAAAATTTCAGGTAGTCTCTTCTAACGAAACTACCCCTCGTTATTAACGTAGGATTACTTATCGTTGCTTACCTCATTTGTAGGTATTTATGCATGTATGTGTTATGTACATATGTATCTATCTATCTATCTATCTATCTATATAAATAAATAAATATATATATATATGCAGTGCTAGATTTCTAGAAATAGAGGTGCCGGAACGGTAACCTTCCGGGGTGTCTGGGAGGGGGGGGGGGTAATCCAAATTATTGATAAAGAGAGGTACCGGAACGCCGTTCCGGCGCGTTCCGCCTCAAATCTAGCCCTGTACATATGTACTGCCTTCCTCTGAAGAGAAGATCCTCGAGAAACAGGTCACTCAACCGGTGCCACGTATCTTCTAGCGGGAAGTGGACTATACGTATATATATATATATATATATATATATATATATATATATATGTAATATTAGAAAAGGAGATGTTGGATGACAGGAAGAGACCTCGCATAATTTTTTCAGTCATGGAGAGTGGCTGGGAAAGGCTTAGGCAGAGAATCCAGTCGAGGAACACAGGATCCACATAGTTGGTTACATAGATCGTTTATTCTTTTGTAATATTCCGATGTTTAGATACACTTCATTATATTCATACTGTATAATTACTACAGGACCATCATACGTGAAAAATATCATCCTGGGTCTGCCGGAACAGCACAGGATAAAACAAAAGAACATAGAGCTAAAAGTTGTGCATGTTTGTCGGACTCGAGCAGAACACAGAAGGCCGCGAAAACACTAGGTTCACGACCTGAGTACGGGCACGCTGAACTTTTAATTGGTCAAAAGGTGACACCTGACCCAAGCACGTCATATGGGTGATCGTTTGCTATGGTTCTCGAACAATCTTCTTATATAACGGTTATATAAGCTTCATGTCCGCACGTTGACTTCGGGGAAAATCTAATAGATTAATTTGGTATGTCCAGGTCAAATTCAAAATGAGGGGCGTTGTTAGCATGCGGTAGCGCAAGTTAATGATAAGGAAAGGTTATTATTTCAATTTGCCCCCCTCCGGAAAAGACTTGCGAGAGGGGCCGACTCCCTCAGCAAGGCTCTCCATCAGACGAGAACCGCGTATGTCAAAAAGAGTAATTTTGAATAATAATTTTGAGGAATAATTTTGAAAAAGTTTTCTTTCAGGAATTGAAAATTTAAAATTTTGTTTAACTATCATCCTTGTGTGTCCGCTCAAGGCATGAAAATATCACATAATAACTATACCTTACAATTTTAAATCACAACATAGCACAAAAAATAGGAACACTGAATGTTGATATTACTAACTAATAATGTGACATATAATATAATATAAAGTATTTCAACCTCCTCCGCATAGTTCTGGCTGTGCTCTAGGTACAGGTTTACAGTTTCAACACAAAAATTATATAACATTTCACAGAAATAAAATGATACGAAGATTTGAATACACTAAAATTATTACTTTAGGATGGCCAAGGTAACATTTCAATATTCACACAAAATTTAATATATACTTAAAACGGAATGTAAAAAAAATAACATTTTATCAAGGAACACAATATATCACAATATTTGTTTTTCTAAAGGTGTTTGTGTTTGTGTGTGTGTAACCCACAACTGACTTAGGTTCAAATTCTTTCATAACTTTACTACTAAGGAGTGAGGGTGTGTGTAGTAGTCTGCGTAAAAGTGGGTTTTCCTTCCCCATATTGTATTGTGACAACATGAAGGAAAGAAAATGGCCGTACTGTGGACCAACCGTTATTCTCCCGCAGGACATGACAGCCAAATCAACATCTTGTTTTGGGCGAAGATGGGGAAACAGGAAAAGGGGGAGTTTGTCATGCCTGTGGAAGTATTAATAAGAATTGGGAGGGCAAGGAGTGGTCATCCCATGGTCTGTCTTTGTCATTATAAAGCTAAGCGTTTATTTTATTATTCAGCACCTTGGGTGACTGAAATGTGAAGAGGGTTTGTTAAAAGGTTAATAGGCAGCTGGGATGACTTCCAAAAACGACGATAGAGAGGGGTGATAGGATAGAGTCTTCGAGAAGGAGAGAATTTAAGAAAAATGAAAGAAGTAGAGTTGTCTTATTCGGGGGGTTTCACCCATGAGATCCAGAAGTTTTACACATAATAGGTTTCTAAAAGGAAGTTTAAACAAGAAAGTTTTTTTTGTGTGAAAATTTATTTAATTTATTTGGACGACACTCAAAGTTTAATCACCTAAGTGAAGTCAAGGGTGTTAGGCACCGAAAAAATAAAATCAAAAAGGAAATGGATCTCTGGGTTCATGAGGTTTGTCGTTATTCAGGATATAATTCAAATTTATCAGGTGGATTGTCAATTTTTACAATAATTCTTCAATTTTGGGGTTTCTAATTCAATTTAAGAGAATAGGTTGTATGAATTGCATTTAATTACTGTTGTTGGATTAGGAGCATAATAGTAATCAAAAGGTCTGTCAAAAATGGGGTTAGGCTTCATGATGCATCTTAAAGGGGTTAGGCGGATGATAATATCTTAATTTAGAAGCATGTACAATTTCAGTTGCTCAACCCGATTGGTAATTAGGTTTATCTATTTCATGATTTACATCTGAATATTGTCTAAGAATTGTGAAAGGGCCAGAAAAAGGTTGACTTAATTTACGTGTATTTTGATAGTTAAATTCCTCATAGATTACTTGATCACCAGGTTTAAATTTGGATGCCGAAAAACGAGCGTCATATCTAATTTTATTTTTCTTATGGTAACTAATTGTTCTCTCTTTTGCCAAAAGACGGACTTGGACCACAGGAGGATAATAGTTATTGTGATTAAATTGGTAGCGGGTAAGACAGGGTGCCAAAAAGCAAATATGTGAAACATTATCCACCTTCTGATAATGCTTTATTTCATTTAAGTCCAATAGGTCCACATTATGTTGAAGATGCTGAGACACGGTATGCCTGGATAACATGTCAGCTTCATAATTAGTTGAATCCTTTAGATACTTTACTTCATAATCACACATGCTCAGCTTTAACGACCATCTAAATAATTTACCTCTTGGGTTTTTAACATTCTTCAGCCAAACTAGGGCAGCATGATGTATGAACAGTGAATTTGGTCCCGTGTAAATAATGATAACATTTATCAAAGCTATCAACAATATTCAAACATTCTAATTCAGAAATGGGATAATTTTTTCGTAATCTCTTAAAGTCCTAGAAAAGTACGCGACAGGGTGTAAGTTGTTACAAGTATCCGACTGTTTCAGCACAGCTCCAATAGCATATTGAGAAGCATCCACAGATAAATGACACTCTAAATTTTGATTATACAATTGTAAAATTGGTTGTGACACCAGAGAATTTTTTAACTTTTCAAATGATTCTTCACAGTTATGATCCCAAACCCATTTTATGCCCTTCTTTAATAGTCTATTTAATGGTAATCTTACTTGAGCATACTTTGGAATAAACTTATGATAAACATTTATTGACCCCAAAAAACTTTGTAATTCTTTAACATTGAAAGGGGGGATTTCAATTTTTTTAATACTTTCAATGTTTACATTATTTGGAATAATTTTGCCATTCTCAATTTCATATCCTAGAAAGTTAATGTTACGTTGAATGAATTTGCATTTAGATTGCTTAAGTTTAATAGATTCTTGCTGAAAAACTTCAAAAATTCTGTTTAGATGATTAATGTGATCTGTTTCTGAAGATGATTAAACTATAATGTCATCAAAGTAATGGCACGCAAAATCAATTCTATGTTTGTCCAAAATTCGTCTAATTGTCCTATTAAATATAGCTGGGGCATTCTTTAATCCAAAAGGGAGGCGTAACCATTCAAAAAAGTCAAAAATGGTGGCAAAGGCAAGTTTTCAGTATCTTTAGGATGAACAGGGATATGCCAGTATCCTGAGGTCAAATCAAGGGTGGAAAAAACTTTGGCATTACTTAATTTATCTATCAAACAATCAATTCTGGGGAGAGGTTCAGCATCTGTCTTAGTAATAGCGTTTAATTTAATAAAAATCAATACAAAGTCTTAATCCGCTTTTTAAACTTCATTCCTCTTTAGAGCGAGGGTTATCGGGACCGAATACGCACCGGAGCTTTCTTTTATTATACCTGCCTTTAATAATTGTCCCTCTTGTTTTCTAATTTCTAATTCTTCAATTCGGGAAGTACGGTATGGTCTTTGGCTAACAGGGAGTTCCGATGTTAAAAGGATTCTTTGAGGTTCTATTCTAATTCTACCAATGTCATACTTATCTTTTGAGAAAATGTGGTTGTATTTATGTAGTAGTGAATTTAGCATAGGATTCTCATTAACGACAGTCTGTAGTGTTTCATCTGATTCCACAGAGATACAGTGATTTCCGCTTATAAGAATCACGTTTGTTATTACTGTTTTTGATTCTTATAAGCGGTTGATTCTTATAGCCGAAATTTAGGTTTTTGGACAGGAACACACACACCTATATATACATATATTAGATAATTTACCATAAAATACTCTTTAATTTACATTAATTATCTTTTATTAAAATTATTTTTTATAATTTTAAAAATACAACTTGATTTCTAGACCTATAAGTATACACATGATGATAGTAAGAGAAGAAAAAATCCAATATTTGTTACCACATACCTGCTTAACAGTTTTAACATTTCAACTACAAGAAGGGAGTAAGAAAAAGTTTTCTATGGTAGTTTGACGCGATGAAGTTTTCAGGAGGCTGTTTATACCTCTTTGATTACTAATAGTCTCAGACGAAGATTCACCTTCTAGCTTACGTTTCACGGTTTGTTAATGTGCTGAATCTACTGATGTCACGTTTGCCTAAGAGATAGTGGACACTTCGCCGAAGATTTATGTGTTTCAGGGTCCAGGAAACCGCAACCAGGATGTGGGAGGTGGGAAAAAAGAGTCCCTATTTTTGTTTGTCAGTGGAGAAAAGTTAAATCGGACCCCGATGGGTAAAGATGCCCCTGAGTCAAGCTAATAGGACAGTGTTGTGCTAAAGCGTTTAAAGGGAAACTATTATGTTATCTATATTAATAAAGCAAGGTCCGGTTCTGTCTGTCGGTCACACTCTCCGGGTGTACCGCCTCAATGTGTGCGACCTATGAAACTTACAGCCATGAAATTTGGCACACGGGTAGTGTAGACTATGGGAAAGTGCACCTCGAAGCCCGAATTTTAAATTTTATTCTAGAAAATTAATTATTTTATGTTTTGTGGGATATTTTATGTTTTTTTAACTTCAGATTACGATATCTCGGCAAAAAATGATCGTAGAATTTTGATCTTTTTACAATCTAAGACTACAGACATTTCTCCTTCAAACAAGACCTCATTTGTTTAAAAATAATTTAAAACAGACTAATATTTTCATTAAAATATTAAACACACTTTTTCGAGAAATTTACGCAATTTTGAGGATCTACGGTCGATGCTCTTCGAGTTATTATCTTACAAAGAAAATATTTACATCATCTGGAAGATGAAAGCTTTCTCATTCATATAAACCTCATTTCAAGTCTCTATCTTAAAATTTCGATTTTTAATTGAATTTTAAAGAACGATACTTAACACAAATTTTCTACGTGGTTCTTCAAACGCGAAGAACGGCAATTCTCCCCTTGGGTTGTAAACAACGATTGAGTCATTCATTCACTTGATTCATTCATCGTCTTCCTTAGATGGCTTGAGCGTAGCTGGGCGAAGCGCGGCTAGTGTCTAATAAAGAAGGGGATAAATATTACAACTATATTCCATCCCATCTTATCAATCTTTCTTTTTAATAAAAAGGAAGAACTTCGTGCCTTCTGAGGGTTTAAGTGGCTTTTTTTTTTTTTGGAAAAATAAAAGGAAAGCGAAGAGTGTAAGCTGATTCTTAAAACCGATGGATTGATTCTTTAAAGCGAAAATTTTAACATGGAAATAATACATTTGCTTTTGTTTTCGCGATATTGATTCTTATAAACGGTTGATTCTCATAACCACTGATCACTATAAGCGGTGGTTACTGTATATACAGTGATTTCCGCTTATAAGAATCACGTTTGTTATTACTGTTTTTGATTCTTATAAGCGGTTGATTCTTATAACCGAAACTTCCCTTTGGACAGGCACACATACACAAATATATTCTCGTACATATATATAAACACACAGGCACATATATACATAATTTACCATTAAATACTCTTTAATTTACGTTATTTATCATTTATTAAAATTATTTTTTATAATTTTAAAAATACTCAATTTCTAAACAAATACTATAACTCAATTTCTAGACCTATAAGTAACAACACATGATTATAAAATCAACAAGAGGCAGCTTCTCTTTGACTACACTTTGGAAGAGCATCATATCTAATTAACAAGTTCTGTTTTTCAGAAAAACTAAGAGTTTTCCTTGTTTTTATCATATTTGAATTCGACTATCAAAAAGTTCTAACACTAACTGGCAATTTTGTTAGAAAACTAAAGTGAATACTAGCGACGTATGCTTATTACAGTCTCAGACGAAGATTCACTTTATAGCTTACGTTTCACAGTTTGATTCTGAATCAAACCGTGAAACGTTTGATTCAGCAGCTGGTTCATCTGATTCAGCAAAATGGATCCGTTTACGTTTCACGGTTTGAAGTGCTAAATCCACTGTCCCGTTTACGTAAGTGATGGTG